>JAGDQP010063450.1:0-11723 GCA_022664845.1 Lepisma saccharinum
GTAGGATGTGCCAAAAGGATCTTGCTCCCCTCAAACAAGAACTGAAATGACGCCACTAGTCACAGATAAAATTTTGATAGATACGCACACTTCATGGCACCATAAGAAGATTTTTTCTCAATGTAAGTTGGTAAACCATTCGATTAATTGAGAACTGAAAGCGTTAGCCCATAAAAATGAGATTTCTTTTACAAACAATAAGCAACAAACTTTTTCTCAATATCGTTTTTCAGAATAGGTTTACGTCCAGTTGTTTTTATAACACAATCTTCAGCTGGAATTCCAGACTTGACGTAATCTTTAAGGGGGATGAGGCAATATTAAACGTCTTTACTGCCAATTTGTATCCCATCCTCTTTTCTCTAACTGATATTATGGCCTGCATTATTGCTTCTTTATTCCATTCCTTTCTCTTACTCATCGACAAAGAAACAACTAAAAAATTCTGTACAAGATTCCAATTCTTAGCATTGTTCCAAATTTCGTCTCCGAGGCGAAATTTGGAAATGTCTTAGTGAGCAGAATTCGGGCCAGTAGACATAACAAATATGGCAGCCTATTAAAATAACTATGCTATCTCTCATGGTCTTTTAACTAAACATCTTTAAAATAAACAACCTTCGCTACACATTACTGAAACGAATGCTTGAAAGTAAATACCTTAGGTAAAACTGCAGTCCAGGGTATATGTTCAGGAAATAGAAAAACTATAATTTCTGCGAAATAAACGTACACAGTCAAATGATCTTACAATTGACACTCGTTTAGGTGACACAATTTGTTTCACTCATTCTCGACAGACGACAGCGAATACCAACGGAGAAACCCTGGGGGACGGAATTGAACTCGGGGACGAATAACGCCGCCATGAAAAATAAGTCAATAAATAAAATAAAATAAAAATAACGGGCCTTTCACATTACCAGTCTCATTGTAAGTTAGCCAAGACTTCGAATTTTGCTATTGCTTACATCTTTCCTTTGGAACACAACCATCTGTGCAAGTTAATTTAGAAACCTCTGTCTCTTCAATTTTATTAATACTGCTATTTTTGTAACATTCACTATTGCTACTAAAACTTGGAGGTATTCAATAGTTCGTAACTCTACATCTACAAGTACCCCCAGATTCACTTAAATCTTTCTTCGAAAAAGATGTGAAAGAACTCACAATGTTGTCTTGCACAGATCGTTTCCTAGTACTTGATTGCACCAAACAACCTAAATTAAACAATATTTACACAATGAGTCGCCATGGCTCAGACATTAATTAGCGCGTCTGAGTACGAATCGGGTGGCCCGAGTTCATACCCGGAGACGGTAGGTCGAGAATACGTGAGGAACTACTTCCACACACCCCATGCGCCGTTCACGGCCCGTGTGTATCAAACAGGGGATAGCTTTACATAACGTTTGTTTGTTCTGTTAAGTTAAGCAACTCTATGAAATCTAATATATTTTTCTTTACAGTTAACTGTACTTAATTGATAATAATGGCAAGATGTTTCCAGTAACACTCACCACGATCATTCTTGACAGATCGAGTCATCACAAGCCACTCTGAGTGAATAATATTGCACTCACATCAGTCTAAAAATAAACAACCTCGTAAATATACTAATAGAACTCGACGGTACCACTCTTAGCTGAGTTATATGTCAAACTGTAAACATTATGTCAACTAAAGTGTGTACATTTAACAAAAAAGTATATTATCTGTATCAAACTTGAAAAGAAAGCTATAACGTGTTAGGGAAGGAAAATATCATCCCCCTGGGATAGTGAATTCTAATTAGCAGCCAGGGATAAGTACATTCCAGAGGAGAATTATCACCCAACCCCCAACCCTGGCCGTAATTCGCACTCTGTGTGTAGTATAAGTTGTTGGAAATCAAATTTTGCCAATCGGAGGAAGTTTTAAGATTTAGTAAATTATTCTGCATGTCGTATTTGTAATCGCAATGCTATTGATGATCATTACAAATGGATATTAAAAAAACGAAAACTCTAAGATATTGAATGCATCTGATTTACATCAAATCTATAGATATTCGTTTTGTTATTTAGACGGTATTGATATTCAAGTTCACATATTTCATACGAAAGATAATAGATGTCACTAGTTAGGCTCTGTTAGCACCATCTATTAACAAATAATTTAATCACAACAAACTAACAAAGGGAAAAGAAAACATTGCAATAATTTACGTGTTGACAGTATACGTAGTCGTGTTTAATATTTATGTAGCCTTTTAATTGTAATTTATTTTCACTTTAAAGACGATTTATTTATGCTACATAGACTTACTTAGTAGTTTGAAGGACTCATAGGAGTTACATGCTTAGTTATTGGCGTTTTATATAGTATTCATTACTTCTTCCTGATTTCAAAAAGGAAAGGGAAAACAGGGAATTTTGAAACACAGTTGCCATCTTTTACAACGCAAAATTCTCAGCTTTTACAAAATACCTGATATCTCGGTAAGTATTTGACTTATCGATGTTAAATCAGTGTTACAATGTTCCTTATGCCATATTGACTTGCCCTATAATTTTTAAAATATAATGTAATAGTGATTTTTTCTGAGTTATTACACCGTTTCCAAACTCATATTTTTTTTCTCTTGTGCTGTGTCAACACTGTTTATCCCACCCTTCTAAACTTCGAGTCAATTTAAAGAGTACTTACCAGTGTTTCATTTCATGTGCTCAGAGAATTTGTATGCCTCTTAAAGTGTGTGGAAAAAGACATTCAATTTTACACTTCTTTATCGTTATTTCTCGGAAACTTGGCAACCCTGAACTGCGACTGCCATCTCTTTCGCCTTTGTTTTCATTGCTCATTCCAATTATGGAATCAAAGCTAGGCCTTTCCATTTAAAAAAATATAAGTTTATATTGGGTTGGCAACACTGTTCATTGGGTGGTGTTGTCTAATACATGAGAAGATGTCCCCCTTCAAGCCGTTCCTTCATGCAAAGTTTCGCTTCTTTCTCTCTTTCGGTTTCTCCATTATAGAGGGTGATCAAGATAAATTGTCCACCCTGTATATACATATATATATATATATATATATATATATATATATATATATATATATACAGACACACACACACACTGACACTATGGGAGACTCCCCTCAACCTAACGTAAATACGCCAGTGACCACACTGACCATTTTTTCTAACAATAAGATGGATACCAACGACTCTTCCTAAAAATCAATAGATCTATTAATGAAACAACAAAAACGGTTCAGGGGTGTCCTCTATTGTGTCAGGGTGTGGTGACGATTGGTAAGTTGTACCTATCCAGATCCCGGAGTACGGAAAAATTGATTCCAGTAATATTTGATTCATATTCACAATTTTATCTGTCCGCGAACTTGCTAGCATTGATTTGCCGTAAGAAAATTATGATTTAAGAAGTTTTCGCTACGAAAAACGACGAAACGATTGTCGAACGTTTACGCACTTCGAACTGATTCGAAGGGAAGAATTTCGATTCGAACATAAATTGCATAAGACTACGTATACCCCGATGTTGATAACGCTTCCAAAGTATTCCAGCATGTAAGGTCGCGTCTGTCAGCTAAAGGTAATTAAAAGTTTGGAGCAAGTGAAAGCCCAGGCAGCCGATGCAACGGCTCCCGCAGTTTCTGTTCGAACACTGACAGTGCTGACAAAGACTACAAATCCGCTCGACCGTGTAACTAATAGTTTGGCAGATACAGGCCAGTATTTGTCTTCACAAATGTAATTGAGAGTTTTCTACAAAGTGAGTAAGACAGAAGGGAGAATTACAATAGGCACACAGGACAAAACACACATCAGGGCAACCTTCAAAAGCACACTCCATTGGCGCAATGTCAAATGTCACTTCAGTTACACCCTTAAAATTGCCGACAGTTACGGTACCCGTACTTTGTCTAGATGAGACTCATTACCTTAAGTTGGTGTGCCTCACGAAATACAGTGTACACTGTAGCGTGTTGACAACCGGGCTGAGAGGCACTAGTGTTCAACTAGTCATTTGACGCAATGTTCCCCTTTGTTGGGACACTTTCATCCTTGTCAGTCGCCAGCGGT
This sequence comes from Lepisma saccharinum, assembly GCA_022664845.1. NCBI lineage: Eukaryota > Metazoa > Arthropoda > Insecta > Zygentoma > Lepismatidae > Lepisma > Lepisma saccharinum. The sequence continues at coordinate 4,088 of JAGDQP010063450.1, forward strand.
CCCTTTCTTACAGTACTTGCAGGCGCCTACATTATTGGCATCCTAATTATGTAATTGCCATCGTATTTTCAATTACATTCATTTGTTTGAAAGTTATAAGGAAAAATCAGGGACCAAGAACGAGTGAAACACCCTGTATAATTGTTTAAAGTAACAATCCAAAGAAATACTAACTTACCAAATCACCTTCTAGAATCTGTTCCCAATTTTTTATTAGCTCTTCCTTGGTTTTTTGCTTCATAGCTTCATATTTATATCTTGCAGCACGACGGAGTTCTTTTGCCACTTCATACTCTGACCTAGGATCTGCTTTTTGATATGGTATCGTGAAAAAGTCTGTAATGCACTTGATTGCTGACGGATTATATACTATATCCAAAGATCTTGATGTAATGTACAATCTAAGAAAAGAAAATAATAATAATAATAATATTGGTGTCCTGTAGCTGATTATAAAAGTCAATTTGAAACAAAATTTGATTTCAAGTTCTGCAATTTTCTACTGTAATTAACTAATTAACAAAATGAATGCAATTTGGCCATGTATAAAGTATTTACATTGCATACTAATCACTCTCTTGGCATTCATCGTAAAGCAGTAACTGCAACATCACGTTTTAAATCCATAGGAAAGTACGAATACAAAGTAAGCACTGATTATAATAAATGAAATTACATCGAACTATTAAGTTTTGTTCACACATTTGCTAGATTTTAATAGCTGTGAATTGTTTATTACTCATGTATTAGACAGGATGCAAAAGGTTATATGTATCAGTATATATCTCAACAGTTTCTCATACACGTAGTAAGAAACATCCTTCTGCTACTTCAAATATTTCTCGATATATCTAAGCAAATCAAATCCTTCGCATCACATGACTTACTTATATAACTTACATTTGACTGGCTTGGCCTATATGACCCAGGTTCGTCACAAATCTACTTGTCCCTCTGCTACCATTCTTGTACTTAAAAGGTTTGCAGAGTTAGTTGGCAGGGCCTCATTCCAAGTACTACTCCGGCATTCGCCTGGCAAAACAAACTTGCTAAATCTCAGCCAGGATAACCGACAGTTGGAGTCAAACCGGTGTGCCTCCTCAGTGCTAATCCGAAGTCACGGGCCACCCCGTATTTTGAATGATACTGTTCGAAAGTACAACGGGAATTCCTTTCAGTTCCTGAACAAGGTAGATTTTCAGCTACTGTAATAACTATGCTGTAGCTTTCGTTTTTTGATACTACTCCCTCAAATTCAAAATCGCCCTGAATATGTTCAATAGAGTTCTGTAGTAGTACACGCTCTCTACAACAAAATAAGATGATGATGTTGTACTGTACGCATCTTGCTGCAAGGAATAAGCTGCTACCATCTTACGACCTTGTAGACATTTTTCATCAACACCTGTAACTAGGTAGTTTTTTTTTTCAGTTAAGATGACAAAATATTCACTGCCTTTGACATGGCAGTTTGTGCCATCTCGAATTGTACTAAAGCATACACAGCACTATTTGCACGTAAATATAACAGAGACATTTCCAACACAATGAGAACATATGAGTACACGGAGAAAGCTATTTTCTAGCTATTTCTTGATTGAAAGAGCTATTTGTATCAAGGTTTCAGAGTGAAGATTGATGGCTCACGCGATTCTTAAAATACACCAGAACACACCACCAAGAGCTTTAAAACACGAATTATTCCCAAGAAATTATACAGTAGAATCATAGTGTGACTATATGCCCTTTTAAAGGCTTTGGATTTTATTCTGGTTCGTGGTGTCAACCGCATCCTTCTTTGTACAGATTCGCTCAGTGTTGTTCAAAGCCTCGAAAATATGTATTCTAAGCATCCGCTCGTGCAAGATATCCTATGTAAGACACACGCCATCTGCTCTGCCGGTGATGAGGTAGTCTTTTCGTGGATACCAAGTCATGTTGGTATCCATGGTAATGAATTGGCAGACGAAACAGCTTATGAGGCCTCTTTAGGAGCTAACACTGATATTCAGCATGTCCCATTTCAGGACATGTTGATATATTATAGACAGGTTACACGGATATCTGTTGCGACGATTCGACCCACCACACTGTAATAATTGCACTGTAGTTTTAAGTATCCGTCACGTTCTCTTAGATTGTCCAGGATATCATCATCTCAGACAACGTTATAACATCCCCAATGACATGGCGTCATTGTTAGGGGATGAACCAGGTATGTAGCGGAGAGTTTTTATGTATGTTCGTGAGACAGGTTTATCTCCGTCTCTTTGAGATATTATGTCCCTTAGCTGTTTAGTTTTATTTAGTATTATTGTTTTATTTTGTGAAGGCCCATTTACATCCTGCACGTTTTTAAATTGTTATGCTAAAGACTCTATACATCTTTAGTTTTCTTACTCGTTCTTTTGGCCATTTACACCAGTATTTTATATTTCTCAAGACCTTTTACATCTTCACCTTTTTAACGATTTTATTGTTTTAGTTTTCTTATTTTATCCAAATATCAGCTAAGTTTAAACGGGACAAAGATACGTGGTTTCCCCCGTATCGGGACGGGCGTAGGCCATAGTGCTGTTACCGCCCATAAATTTCATTTTATCTTATCTTAGAATCATAGTGTGAAAGGAGGTACGCTGCGTTTCAAAGGGAATTGTCATAGTGTGACCTATCTTATAAAATAAATTTAAGGGAAAATGCATCTTTTTAATGGAATGTATTTCTTGTCAATGATATGGGTTGTAGGTTGATGGCGTATGGGCCGTTTTGACAACGGTTATTATATACATTTTTCTTAATGACTATAAAATTGAAATGCGGTTACACTATCTATTCTACGGGTACATGAACTAAAATAAAGTAATGGAAAACACTAATGTGTTCACCTTGTAAAAATTCAATGCGAAACACTAATGTGTTCACCTTGTACAAATGCAATGCGAAACACTAATGTGTTCACCTTGTACAAATCTACTAAAATATTAAATGAATATTGAATAGCTACATAAAAGGTAAAATATATATTTACAAAATTTGGAATGGGTTGAAGGTTATAGCGTTCTTGGCATAGGTACTATATGGGCATTCCGGTCGTGAACTGAACGTTCTTACGTAGTATAAAATGTTAGATGTTATAAAAGTAGAATTTTCTTAGTAGTATCTGATCGGAAAACATATCGGTACATAATTACTGTATGTCCGTCTGTCTTTCGCGTATCAAACTTAATGTTGTAAAGATGTTGAAAGGAAGTTGATTAAATGGAAGTGTTGGATGTTAGTGAAATTGATTAATATTCCTAAATAGGTAATAAAATCGTAGATAAAACATTGATCGGCTTTTAATCGTGTTAAAAATGGCGTCGGTGTTTTGACGAAAAGAGAGTTCAAATATAAGGAACATAGGTTGAAATAATATTTAATTGTGAAGTTTAATGAATAATTATGCAAAATCCATTCTTGGAATGAATATCAATGAAATGTGGCGTTTGCCTGTCACAAAACAGAGTAAAATAATAATCAATTGGGTTAAATATTGTATCAATTCATATCATTGATTAAATTACGTGATTTTTAGAAAGAAATGAATCTATTATTATTATTATTATTATTAAATGTCAACTTGTGTCGTAAGAAAATTTAAAGGGAAGAAGGTGTTATTGGTGGGGGGTTTAAATGTGATGGTCGTCTAAGCGTCTTGTTGTCATTGAAATAAGCGGTCAGTTCAGGTCATACACCTCAAATGATAAGGGGATTTAACTTTCAATTTTTCTTTTCCGGGATTGTAAGGGGTCTATCTGTGAGATGGTGAACTTTCGTGGTTCCCAACGCGGTAAATATATGTGTTATTTAAAATAGGAGTCGGGAAGTTATATTCTGATTGGCTAATTAAAACTAAAAGGTAAGCAGTTCAAAATTAAAGGGTGGTTTATTAAAGGTATTCTGAAATCTAAAATTTTAGTTGTAAGTATGGTGCCTTTATGGTTATACTGGGAGCGGGTCGCGTCTATAAATAATTTATTTCATGGGATTCGAAATAGAATTTTCGGAGAGGTGGACAACGAAATATTTGAACTGATTTTTAGTGGTGAGATTCGTGAAAGTCTTAAGGAATCTTTCTGCTACACAGCTGCAACAGAAGTTAGTCCCGCCAGGTTCGATGCCTGCGTGACTGAATTTTACATTATGATGCTGTTGAATGTGAATATCCTGAAAGAAGATCTGGGATTTAATTTTTATATAGAATATGAAAGAAACGAAATTGGGATAAGAATAACATACGTGCCGCTGATCTAAAGGTAATTAGACTATTGTTTTTTTTTTCCCCTATATTGTGCCAATATTTGTTATTGTTGAAATGAACTATTGATATGATTTTAATGAATTTATTTTAAATCCAAATTTTTGTTCTTTTCTCGTTCTAGGTAAGTGATGGATTTTCCAAATTCTACACTGTTGTCAATTTTGGTTGAAAAATGAAGTGTCTGGGAATTTATTGTCTGAAATGTCAAATTTGGGAAATATCATGAATTGAACCTTGAATTGAAGACTGAAGGTAAGTTTTTAAAAAATAGTCGAATAGTTCGAAGGAAATTCGAATTCAAATTATTCGAAAGTTCTAAGTGTTTAGAATGATTTGATTGTCTATTTGTCAATTGTCTACTATAATTTCGGTTTGTCTCTTCGTTACGTATCCTAATTGTCAATTTATTTAAAATACTCGTATTTATCACTACGTGAAGTTCGTCAAAATCGGTTTGAATTTTCGAAAAGTAATGATTTTGTCTAAAATCATGCGAATTGAATGAAATTTAATTTCTAGGTGTATTTTAGCGTACTTTATCGAAAAATGAAGTCAAAGTCTGTTTGTCGTTAATTTTTGTGATGGGGTAGGGGTAACGTTTGGGTGGGTGAAATTTATTATATTGTATATTTCAATGCAAAAGTATTGAAATATCTTCTACACTATAACTTATAAATTAGAGAAGAAAAGTTTGTACATGATTTATTTTAAAAAGTTCCTTTATTTTTGTCCCTTTTTTTTCGTGGGGTTAATTTTTTTCCTGCGGTTTTTCTTTCTTTCTTTCGTAAATCGATATGTTTAATGGTAAATAAATGTATCGCGTTTGTTTGTCGTATTTGTATAATATAATATAGGATTTTCCTATTTATGATCACGGTGCAGGATAAATAGTATTATATTTGGGGGATAGTTTCTAAAATTATTGCTTTCCAATATTGGGGTTATTTGAATTTTTCTAATAAAATGTTAGTCCATAGTGGGCTTTTTTTTTTTTGTTTGTATGTTTGCATGCATGCATTATTTAAATCCATAGTAGGTATTTAAATAACAAATTATTTCGTGATCATGGTTTTTTTTTTGCTTTTTCAAAATGTAAATCTTATGATTAAATAATCTCTAACGACTTCGTCGGGAGAATCCTTATATACTAAAGTAGCGTAAACAACTTAGTTGCTTCCTTAAAACTAATAATGAACATTTTTAGTCTTCGGCTAAAATCTAAATGTGAAAAATTTTGACGTGGAGATTTTTTTTTCGTAGTTAGGGAAATCATAGTTGTACGAATAATCATTACATATTGCAAAATGAGAATTTATCACTTCGTAATATTCTCTAGTTCTCAAGTGTACAATGAATCATCATCCTAAAACATATAGCTCGACGTCTTAGCAGAATTCAGCTTATCACATGTCTGTGCGTTAAATGACAATTGTTATAACGAGCATCATTATTCCTCACAGTCGTGAACTACATATTTCAATGTTTGGATTATTCATAAAAGTATGATTGGGGTTAATTATACACGATCAATATTTTTAATGTGGTTAAACTTCGGTTTAACTCTTTCCATTCTATTTCTTAATCAAATTTTGGTTTTTTGAATAAGCGTAACCTAGTTACATCAACTTCCAGTTGTTTTGGCGTACCATGTTTAGTTAAAAATTCTACAGTATACCGATTTCCGGAATTTCGCGTTATGACTTTTGCAATGATATTAAAATGATTCGAAAATATTTTAGAAGTGCCTGGAATTACGGCTAGATTTTCCATTAAAACTGCATCGCCTGGTTTAAATTCTAAAATCTTGGATTTTTGTTGTAAGCGTTTGCTTGTTTGCAAGAATCTTGCCTGAAGCTTTTGGAATGCTTCTTTACGTATCGTTTCTAATAATTTGATACGATCGTCGTTATTAATACTGTCATATGGAAGATTCATAAGATTTTGAAAACTCAAATTTGGTTCCATTCCGTAGAGTTTGTAAAAACTCGATGTATCAGTTACAGAATGAATTGCGCAGTTTAATGAAAAAATGCATGTTTGCAAAACTGTGTCCCAATTTGTACCGTCTGCTTTAACAAAATGACGAAGGCTCAGTTCCAATGTCTGGACCTGTCTCTCAATTAATCCTGTCGTTCTATGAGATTTTGGAAGTGCATAACATATCTGTATACCTAGGGAACTTGCAAATTCCTGGAATTTCTTGCTGGTATGATATGATGCCATATCAAGATAAATTTTTTTTGGCACACCGTAAAAAAGTATGAAGTCGTTATAAATAAAATCTATAACAGCTTCAGTACCAAGAGATGGTATTGCTTTTCCTATTAGGTATCTAGTACACAAATCTGTTAGCAAGATAATGAATCTATTTCCTCGCGGTGTTTTTGTTAATGGACCAATTTCGTCTAAGAAAATGACTGACAGTGCTGGACACTGTTTATATGTTTGGGGTACTGGTATTAAATGTTCCCGAGATTTCCTAGTTGTCTGGCATATTAGACAGTTATCGCACGATGATTTTATGTATGCTTTAAGACGAGGCATATAAATGCGTGATAAAGCTAATGCATATGTGCGTGAAAAAGAATGATGACCGGCTGTAGGTAAAGCATGCAAGAGAACAAACATTTTGTCTCTTAAAACATGTGGGATACAAATCAAAAGCTTGTCTCCATTGGGCATTCGATGCTTCCTGAAGAGCTTAGCTTCTTGAAGTACATAGTATTTTGCCTGTTTTTGCGTAATTTCATCGCCTATTTCCTCACCTGAAAGATGTTTATAAATATCACCAAAATATTTATCACTGCGTTGAAGATTACCGATGTTTGCCAAGTTTTCTACCTGTTTTACTGTTGTTGTTGCAAAACATTGTAAATCTTTAAATTGAAAATCTGTTGGTTTGGGTAAAACTTCTGTATATCTACTCAAGCCATCAGCTATATTACGTCCTGAAGGAGTGAAAATTGGCGTGTAATCATATGATGATAGTTCTATCTGCCATCGTACTAGTTTTGGCGGTAGTCGTTTTTGTGTTTGAAAAAAAGTCAAACTACGATTATCGGTGAAAAGAAAAAAATGTCTGCCTACTAAGTAGTAATAGAAGTTGCGAAAACTTGCAATTATACTCAAAAGTTCAATTTGGTATATTGGAAGTCGTCGTTCAGCATCTGTTAATAATCTGCTGAAGTAAGCAATGGACCACCAATTAGAATCTATTTTGGGGTCGTCATTGTTGTTACATTGTTGTAAAACACTCGATAGCGCGACTGTGCTACCATCTGTATAAATACGTAGTAATTTCTTGGGGTCATAGGGTCGAAGAGTTGGAGCTTCTAA
>JAGDQP010063451.1:0-11723 GCA_022664845.1 Lepisma saccharinum
CGAACAAAACGGCGCATATGTGACCTAAATCGGATCATTCTAACTATTGTAAGTCAAGCCTTCAATGTCATGCAAAAATAATGGATTACTTTTTACTACCCCAGATATAATAAATATAATATATTATATAATATAATATAATAGACTTCAACAATAAAATTAAATAAAATATTGATCCAATTAGCAGAAGCTCAGACGAATGACCGAGAGAGCGAAGGTAGGTCGAATCATGCACTACCCCAAATCGGGCTTACGTTCGCTCAAATCACTTCTGACCGACGAAAACCACGCATGGTAAACAGGACTGAAAAAAACAAGGAAAATCAATTGAAATTGGCAATATCAGCCCACAAATCACTATTCTTTGTTGTTGCCAGCAGGGCTTACTAATGTAAATAAAATAGCTAAATAATTAGAAAATTAAATTCAATAAAGTAATGCCTTTGGAAATATGATTTGTTTAGGTGCTTCACTTATTTTTTATGTCACGGGCCGCTACTGCCTTATACTCCTAACTCACCACGACTAGCGTGGATAAGACTGCATAAGTGCATATTCCTGAAACTGTCCTTTTGCACGGTGTTCGATTGTTATAAACTACGAAGAGGGGATTTTAAGACTAGTAGTTGCTTATAAGTTTCAATCTACTACCGTTATGGTATAGATACAAAGATTTTGTCCTTGGTTCAGAGGTGCACTCGTAACTTTTTCAGTTCCGGAACGTTTCAGTTTTTACCGTATGTCATACCAATAACTGTGAAGTGAGGAATAGGCATAAAACAAAATTATTAATTGGAATATTTTTTCTCCAAAAAAAATCATTACCGGAACGACGTCCCAGCGCATTCCGGTACCAGTACACCTCTGCTCTGGTTGGGATGATATTCAGAGTCAACAATGGGGGATGAAATCCTCATGAACCAGAGAATATCCCTCGTATCCCCCCCCCCCGAACAAATCGAACACTGCTTGTTGACTGAGAGGAGTAGGGTGAACAATTTAGATTTTTATCTAAATAAGATTCACACTACCGGAAAGGATTTCCTTCGTCCCCTAGAGGAAAAGGGAAGACGACTACTTACAAGTACATAAACTGTATTTTTATATGGACTCAGTCTAGTAACTTTTACTTCGACCTATCACGATTCGCCCTTTACCCATCAAAATCCACACCCATGCGCTTGCCGGGACTTGAATCCGGGACCTTCGAGTCGTTGGTCTACCGCCGTAGACCGCACGGCTACCCGGACGGGACTTACAAGTACATGTTCCTCAAAATTCTGAAGGAAATCCTCACTAACTACATGGAGATGCAAAGCTATCTACTTGCAAATTCTATTGAAAACAGAAGGGTGAAGGGCAGTTTTTCTTAGACATTTCCTCTGTTGCACCACACAAACGCCGGAATAGTGTCTGAACTAATAATATCGTCTCTACCCGTGGAAAAGTCATCAGGTAGGGAGCTCATCCCTCAGACACAGGGACGTACGCAGAGGGGAAGGGGTCCTGAGGGTACGTACCCCACAAACAATATGATTTTTTTCTGAAATTTGTAAAAAAAAATGGCAAAATTACATGCATTTTACGCAAATTTCACACTCAGACAAACTTTCGAACCCCGCTCCTCAAATCAACTTCTGGGTGCGTGCCTGTTCAGACGTAACAATCTAAAATGAATATTGTTCAACCATCAAACTAAATATTTAAATGAACAAATTTAACGTGTTTAAAATACGAAATTCACGTACAAAGATATCACAGTTTGAAGCAAAACGTTAACCACAATATGCTAATCAGATGGAAATAACTACTTTTCAAAATATTTGAAATTGACGTAGGTCTATTTTTACTATTTGAATCATTAGGTTAAGGTATCATAAAGAGCAAAAAATGTTGACCAGTAATTCCTGGAAGCACTGGGGGAGTCACCCCTAAATTATCGACAAAACCCCCCAACTTTAATATTTTTTGCAGGGAAAAATCAATAGCCACCGTGCAAAACTCCTTTTACACCCTCCCAATTTTGACTTTACACCTCCCATCAAACTGAAAATCCTGGCGGAAACCCTGATATTGATGATCTCGGATTTATAAAATAATGGCAATACTGATGTTAGAATAGCACTGTACTATTACAAAAGTGACTATTCTGCACTGCAAGTCAGAAGCCCGTAGTACTACGAGATCATGTGAAAAAATACGTGGAGCAAAAACTTCACTTATATAGGCCTAATAAATGCGTGCATAGAATAAAATAACCTATATCTTATTTCTATTACAAAAACATATACGAATGTTTAGTATCAGTTTTTTTTTTTAATCTATGTCCGGGCACATGCTCCTCTTGCGCTATTGTCTGCGGACGCCCAAGACCAAGAAAATGTTCTAATATTTTCTTCTAATTATCATATGCTCTGTATTTCTGAATTCAAAGTATAATGCTCAGCAGGTGGCGCTAAAAATGAATTTTCTCCAATTAAATTTTATATCACAAGTTTCCTAACCACATAGTTCAGAGACACGAGAAAAGTAATACAATAACTAGGCTATGGGAGGAAGAGCTATTATAGCAGTTTGTAATATATATTGCAGCAAATCCAAACAATAATGTATTATATTGCGTATTCTTTTACACATAAGTTGATACACACCGCTTAATTGCTTTATGGATGAAACTAGACTGTAATCTTGACTGAAAATAGTGCCGATAAAATTATCATCGGCGAAATAAGACTGGAAATGAAATAAGCTGTCAATGAACTGTACTTATCAATGAAATGAGTTGTCGACAAAACGCATCTGTCGACAAAGTGACTTGTCGATGAAATGAACTATCGAGGAAGTAGCTGTCGACAAAATGGCTTGTCAAGGAAACGTAGCTGTCGACCAGGTGAGCTATTGACAAAGTGGCTTGTCGACGAAACGAACCGAACCCATTACAGACAACTATGTATAGCCTGTAATGTCCAAACTCTGATATTATCCGATTGAAGAAACCTAAGTCTGTCAGCACTAGTTCATTTCTAGAAAGAATTCGCAAAGTCAAAGTCATCGACAATCTAGAGTTGAACTACGGTCTAAGACTAGCGATACAGACTGAATGACTGAGAGAAGAATGCGTTAGGATGCAAAGAAACATGTGGTTTTATTTCCTTCTAATTTCGTGATATCACAGTCTGCCCCCATCGCATACACGTGATTTCGTTATTTTGAAAATAGGACGGAGAAAGAAGGAAGTGTCTGCATCAGAAAACGATATGGTAATTTGGGAATTGTCCTTGATTCGTTCCTTTTGGCTGTCATGTTTTCTAAATTACAAGCATATCACAGATAACTTATTTCGCTATTAAAAATTCATTAATCACGTAGCCAAATACTTATTTTGGAACTTACAGGTGCTGGTCATTCAACATTCACATATATAGTCATGGCTTAGTTCCTTAGATGTTGAGAAACAAATAATTCTTGTATTTTTTTTCTTCAACGGTAGTTCGTGACATATCGACTTGTTATTGTTTTTATGAATTCTCTGCATTGGAAAACTACATTGAAACGAACCTTGTAGAAGCACGTATACACAATACTTCTTAATTTACTCATTTGGCTATTTCCTCTCTTATTTTTCTAGAATATTGTATACAAAAGATGATTACATAAAACCAAAACTTGTACATATTAGAATTGTTCCAATGAAATATAATTTATATGTTGAATATTATAAATCTTTCAATTGTTCCGCTAATACTGTAAGACTAAACAAGTATTCATTAATATAAACATGTTTGCCAAAACTTCACTTTCATCTAGGGCAAGAACAATACAAGTCCGTTAATTCTTTCAAGAGATGAACTATAAACATTACAATATGAAAACAATTATAATGGCGCAGTAAGAATAAGACACCTCCAGTATTTTTCTAATGTTTTCATAGATATACGAAAACAGGATATATATATTTTTCCGTGGTAGGAGTTTGGTCTAACTGAATAAGAAATTAAAACGAAGAATGGCCTCATTTATTTGCTAATAGATTATTGTGACATTTCACTCACAACTACGAAAGAGATTTCATGTTGTAAACACTAATCAAGATTTATTTTGCCTATGGCGGCTATTTTATTGGATTACTCAAACAGAGTATGATATCGTGAATCAGACTAAGTATGAAAATACAGCTAGGATCAATCTAATGTCAAGAGGATACTATGCAGTGCTTTTGCTTCAGAGGTAGTGCAAAACCCTTTAATACTTGAGAAACATGGTATAAGAGCTACATTAGCTTCTGACGATCTAAAATTGTATAACAAAAATTTTAATATCAATTTGCAAAATAAATGCATGTAAAAGTGAATATAATCATGTAAAAGAATTAGAAAGGTAATATGTTCCTCCGGACAGTTTTCGTTTTATGACGATATATATGCCGATTGAACATTATGAATGAAATAATTTCAACAAATATTTCTATGTAACTGGGATTTCAAAATTTATGGACATCAAATAACTATATTTTTTCAAAGATAATAAAAAGATTCTTATTAACTTGTCCTCATAATATAATATGATTTACTTTGTGTTAACGTATAAAAGTGAGTATGCCGGAGCAAGATGCAATACAACTACAATGTATTATATATAACAATGGAATGAGAATATTTTGATATCATAAATATTGTCTGTATATTGAATATGTAACAATACAGTATGTTTAATATGTATATTAGTTTACATGCGTCTTCCTAAAGTGTTCTTTACACTATAAGTATGGGAAATTGAATTATCTGACTGTTACACCGGCAACTTCAAATACAATTTGTAAGTGGAACTCTTTCTGTTCTCCTAAACTTGTGGATCCTTGTTTTTGTGTGAGGATGAAATACATAAAATGATTAAATATCATAATAATACAATGATAATACTTATCAATCTGATAATACTTATCAATGATAATAATATTTACCATATTCCCATTTGCATCGCGAAAAGTCAAATTGCAAACATCAAGTAAACAAAAGCAGAAGATTACCGTTTTATAATCTTTCTTTAGGCATTGTTTATTTTCATGATCCAAATGGATGATATCGGAATCAATTTATACTCAGGAAGCTATAATTATTTTACTTTGATGTATGGATAATGATGCTTCGTTACCTTTTTCGTTAGTTATTGTTTCATAAACGGAGACTGTTTGTTATTTTTATTGTGTTATTGTACTAAATATTTGACGTTTTTAATTTCCAAATTGGTCAATTATTTGAAAGGTACTATTTTATATGAGTGCCAATGTGTTGTAATTATTTCGCCTACTCTTAAATGTGTGTTTAAAAATTGCATCTAATTTCTCATATTCACTTATTGAAAGTATTCTGACACCTAGAATATCTTATTGAAATTAAAGAAAATCGGCGGTACCTTGTATGAGATTTACAGCTTTCATTCTTCTTTATTTTTTCATCCTCTTGACTGATGCGGATCTCCTCTCTTTCACCGCTCTTTAGTCCTTTGTAAGCTTCTTTGTGGCTATTGTTCATCTGTTGGTTTGTCGTGTGTTTTACCGAAATTCGTGTAACATGACCTTTACGCAAAACTTTAGGTTTGATACGATTACTCCTAAATTGGACATTTGGTTTCAATTTTGGTATCTTTACTCTGATGAAGTTGGGAAGAAGTAGGAAGTACACCACCTCAACTATGGAAATTAAACTTCCTCCAAAACAAAAGCAGCAGATGCTACCGAATGACACTGAAATATTAAATATGTATATAATTTTGATATTCAGATATTAAAGATGAAATATTCATGTACTTGAAACACTAACTAAAATATGTTCTTTTTGCTTATGCTACGGTTATTACTATTTTCAAAGAGTAAATACCACTAACCCCAGAGAGTAACAGATTTGAATATATAACGAATTTGTAATACATCATAGGTCAGTTCTCTTTTAACAAATATGTACTCACTATGTGTTACAAAATTGTGTTGATTAAAACTGTTTCTTTGTTAAATTGTGAGTTGCTCCAAAGCTGCCGGCAACATTTGTCAGTGCAAAAGTTTAAGGTTTGCGAAGGTCGACACATCATTGCGCCTAGCACAAGTATAGAAAAGGTGATAAACATTAAATGCCTTAAAACATGTATATTAAAAATAGTAAGAATTTTGTATTTTTAGTATATAAGTTTCCAGTTTCTATACTGTGAGCATTGAATGGTGAAGTATCATAACGTTATAATTCACTAAACCCATAAATTGATTGACAGACGAAAATGTGCGTTTCTTCTTGACCAAATACACAAGGTTCGAAATTATCTTCTCAATGCGGAAACGTGACATGTGTTAAACCAATTCAGATTCATGATTATATACTTTACACGATTACGTTTACACATTTTCTATGCATTCAATCTTTAAGAGTGCCCCATTCCAAAATGTTCACTGCAGAATATATGCGATTTTAGAGAGCAAACAAATTAAAAGTCATACTTGATACATATTCTAATTGTTTCAATTATATATGACTCCAATCACATGAAAATTTTCGTAAAGCATCAAAGGTTGAATAAGTATGAAAAATATATTGTGCTAATTTATATAGAGCCCAAGTTATAGAATTCAAAATAGGTGCATGAAGGGAAGCAGATTGTGACTTTATCAGCTTTCAAAAACTATTAAAACTAATCATTGCGAGAAATTATTTAAGCTAAGCACAATTGTTTTGACATTCGGCAATATTATTTTAATATATAAGAAGTATCCTCTTAGAAACATGACTTATAGTATTTTTTAAAGGGAGCCAATTTCCAAAATGTGAATTTGTTCTATATAGAAACTTGGAGGCAATGCCATTCAAAGAATATGGTTTGTACGGCCATTTACTGAGTAAGCAAGAATAAGTGTGCAATATGTATAAAAATTAAATTAGTAATTGTTACTGTTATTGAAGTAATCCTTCACAATTTTTAATTCTACAACTTCTTCCTGCGATCAAAATATATGTAAAGTGAAATAAAATTTATGATGAATAGGAAATTATATACAATGTAAACCAGGAATATATACGAAAAGTATGAGCATAAAGAAAGGAAGTTAGTGCAGAAAAATTACTGTTTTCAGAAATAACAATATAGCACTTGAATAATATTAAAGATGTCAAACTGACGTTTGAATAGACCACAGATATTCAACTAATAGATACGAGCTAAGAGTAATATTCGTTATAGCCACAAGATATACATTAATAATGGCAAATAACATGTGATTAATGTGTGGATATATTGGAATTCTTGATGATTTATTTCCTTTTATTTATTAACCATACTTAAAATTATGCTATATAACTTACAAAGAATTACATACATTACATCCAGACGACTACTTACCAATTAACTCCAAATTACCAAATAGCAAATCGCGAAGGTATCTAAAAGTTGGAAATGGTTGTAAGTCAAGCACCATTCCTGGAATGGTACTACCAATACTGTAATGAAATAAAAAGTAATTACGATAGTTGTCATAAGAAACTGATTCAATTATTTGTCAATATTTCATAATTCCAAAGATACCCTTTGATGTAGTGGTATTTTTACTGGATATGTTCGTTTAGTAATGTATCTACCAGACTTCATTCATAAAAAATAAAGGCGAAAATGATGTACTTTTGCACAATTACAAATACTGATGTGTATTATTTATTTATTAATAACAGTTTTCTGTTAAGCGATGACATTTTTTTATTTATTTAAGAAATTACATTTCATAACTTTTATACTGTTAGATAAAAAATAATTTAATTTAGTGAAGCAGAATATATTATTGGCTAAGTTAAATATTAAAACCTTAGTGTTATTAACTGATATAATTCTTAAATTTCCGGCAGGAAACAACAAATATTTTTAAATCGTGGCTGATAATAAGATATTTCAATCACAACAATCAAAGCTATGTTTGCATCAAGGATACTTGATCGTTCCTGTTTTGTCATATCTACCTAATATTATGAGATTATTCAAAGAATCGGGTTTCCACTTTTATGATAACCAATATTTAGTTATTGATTTCATAGTCTCTCGGTCTTAGTCTATGATAATATTTTAACTAATTATCTTCTACTGGTTGACAGATAGTGAAAATAGTACTGCCTATTACTTAACCCTAGCAAATGTAACTATGTATGTATTGTTTAATTGACATTTAAAATGATCTAAAACCTCTTACTTCCCATGACATACCAGGGATATCCGCGAAGTGATCCACACCGATTTCCACGAAACTTGCCAAATAGAAAACAAATAAAAATAAAATAATGTGTTTTTTATCTACAGATAAACAGTTTAAGTGGAAAAGTCCCATCCCTCGGAAATAAATTAAAGTTGGCTCTGAAGGTGGCAGGAAGACGTAAAAGCATTAAAAGAACATACATAAAATAAGCGAATATGTGTTTTTCTCTTCCCTGTGAACATTTGTTGAGCTGGACAGAGATCTCTCCAGACATGTTGTCACTTAAACCCACTAATTTGCGTGAATCCATTCCAAAACTAGATTGGTGCAAACATGATAGTAACTAAATTTTCTACATTGTGAGCAAAACATAAGCGAATATGATTTTTTTTATCTATGAGAAATGGTTTGAAGGGGCGTAATCCCTACTGAAATGTACTTTTTAGACTGCTGCTAAAAGTAACACAATAACATGAAAATTTGGATGAAACTTCGCACATACATATTAAATGAATACGTGTTCCTTTCTTGTTTGCGGAAAAATCGTTTAATATTGTCAGAGATCTCTCCAAACATGTTGTCTAGTAAATGCTCCTTTTTTGCGTGAATTCAACCCAAAAATAAAATAGTGCGAACTCGATTGAAAACAAAATTTACGCATTAGTAATATACGGAGTCAGTATCTTTCCTCTTGTTTCGAAAATCTGTCCGAGGGTGCAAAATTATTCCGATACACAATGGATGAAGGAATGCATATTTAGCATATGTTTACTATGGATGTTGAAGGGGCTCTGCTGTTTCAATCCTTTTCTCACAAGAAAAAATATTTCTTAATATTATATGCACTTTTAATGTTAAAAATTTTGTTACCATCGTGCTGCAGTAATTTTGGTTATCTTTCCGTATTTTCCAAGATGACACCTTTACGTGACAAACATGCTTAGACCGGGCACCACCACCTCAAACCATGTTTTTGTAGAAAAACAAACGTTTTCGTTGTTTTGTACCTACTAGATATGTGGGAAGTTCCATTTAAAAGTTCCGTGTTTTTCTGTCATTTTCAACGCACATAAAATATATTTCAAGGAGATTTATACGCCTCAAACCATATTTCTAGAGATTAAAAAAACTCTTATTGGTTTATCTTATGTGTTCTTTCAACCATGGAAATCGGTGTGTATCCCTTTGCGGATGATGTTTGTTAGATGTCAACAATTTCACTTTTCTCTTACCTTATCTAAAGTAGTGGCACATCTTGGTTGTATTATGGAACGCACGTAGAATAGATTTACCAAAATATCAAAGTCTGTACAAAATGTTTGTATATAATTTGAACATTGTATCACCTAAGAAGTAACTTAAATGAGAGAACTAAACTTCATTTAGTGTTAATTCTTCTGTTGCGACGTTTCGAATATGACAATGCAGTATAGGGCCTGCTCTTATTCGTCATTAACATGAACGCGATTCAAAGTGTATAAATTCAGCAATTCGGTTTCCATATGAGTTTAAGAAATCTGAACATATACTCTACTATAAAAACAAAGTTAATTTGTACATGCCCAGGTAATACTTACGACGACTCCTATATTTTCTTGAAATTATATTTAGAAACTATATATTTTTTTGTTTGATTCCGCCAAAACGACTGGACCGACTTGAATGATTTTTCACATCTTATCGGATATTGGACTTGATTGGGAAGTTATCAATTCAGTCGACATTTTAGATTCAAAATTCAGCATAAAAATATTTTTGACACCGTTTGATCAAGAAGAATGAAATTTCGCATGAAGGTGTATTATCAAGAGTAGTTTCAGAAAATGTTAAAATATTGTTTAAAAGACGCCATCTTGGATTCGAAGTGACACCAAAAATTCAGGGCGCAGACCTACGAGTGTATCTTTATTAACCAAGCCTTAATGGGCGAGCAAATTAGCTATTAAAGAACTATGGCACAAGTCGCCAGACTATGTATTTAGTAAACTACTTACACGGTCGCCAAATCTATCCAATTTGACAAACAATTCAAATTGATTAGATAGACCCCGGTCACCTTAACACATTATCATTGTCAGAGCAAGGAATGAATTACGGATGAAAATAGCTCAATGACACATCTAATAAATTTTATCAGAATTAAGCAGGCATTTGAACCAGAAATAAAAATAAAAAGCCACATATGATTCTATTCATAATGGTACGAAACTTCTCGTTTAATTTTCCTTTAACTTTTTAAAGACCAATTAATGTAATTTCCATCTGAATTATCTATATAATGTTTTTATGACCTTACACTATTTTGTGTTTATAATATTTAGTTTTATATTCTATTTGCGATCCGGGTTGGAGTTACTGATCTTCCACCAAGCGCCTCCCCAGGTGGCGGATAGGGGAATGCCGACCAGATATGGTGGGTACTGGAAATATTCCGGGGCGGACCAAAACCAGTACTGCTGCCTTCCAGTTAGTAGAGGGATCTACAAAGGTTAGGGGAAGATAACCCCGAACAAAAATATCATGGTGAGGGGAAGCAGCATCACCACTACCACTTTGAGGCTGAAGATGAATGACATCAGCAAGGCTAAGAGATGGACAGAGGGCGACATCTTGAATGTCTACGTTTACTGCGAGGTCGTAGAGCTGACAATTCTACACCGCTAAAACATGTCAAGAAACAGTAACAGATGGTTCATAGATTCTCCTGGGGTAAAACATTAAGGAGGTAAACTAGTCCCTCATTCGGATCTCCGGGCGGGGACTGCTTCAGGGGGCTCTATGAACAGGATTAAGAAAGATCTTAGAATAGGAACGTGGAACGTACGAACATTATACCAAACGGGCGCTCTTCAGGTGGTGGTATTCGAGACCGAGAAGTACGAGCTAGACATATTAGCGATACAAGAAGTTCGGTGGGAGGGTGAAAATAGCATCCCACAGGGCAAGTACACTTTCTACTACGGGGGAACACAGTCTCACGATTTCGGAACACAGTTAATCATTAAGAATAGTATCCTTCAAGCGGGTCAGAATATAGAGTTCGTAAACGAAAGACTATCGAAGTTACGATACGTACTCGGTGGGGCAACACGGTTATATTAAACGTCTATGTTCCGACCGAGGTGGCTACTGATAACAACAAAGATGTATTCGACGAGGAGCTAGAAAGGTTGTTTGACCGATTACCGAAGTATAATTCGAAAATTGTGCTGGGTGATTTCAATGCTAAAGTAGAGAGGGAAGAAAAATATAGACCTACTATAGGCAAATACAGTATTCACGAAAAGACCAACAAAAATGGAGAAACACTGATAAATTTCATTATTTCGAAAAGTCTACTGGTAAAGAGCACGTACTTTGAACACAAAGACATACACAAATACACATGGGTATCTCCGGATGGCAAAACTCTCAACCAGATCGATCACGTATTAGTAGACAGACGAAGACATACCAACATAATGGACGTTAGGTAGTACAGAGGAGCGGAAAGTGACACCGACCA
>JAGDQP010063452.1:427-11723 GCA_022664845.1 Lepisma saccharinum
TTTTTTTTTTTTTTTTTTTTTTGCGGAGGCAGACAAAATACGCTTTTCAACTAGCGCTTGAGCCTGAACGATTCGTCGGAGAAAAAAATCCTATATAGTAACATTTGTAGGAAATGTTATGTATTTTCAATTTGAATAGGAAGCTTATTTACGAAAAGTTAATATTTTACGAGTTATAAGCAAAAAACCGCCAAAACTGAGATGTTTTACTTTTTTGCATTTTTTTCAATGTTGCGTCACGAAATTTTGTTAGTAAACATCAAATTCGGATTTAACACCACAAAAAACATATAGAATGGAAGAAATAGATACTACCCCACAACTTTCCTGGTACAAACACAATATGATTGGATTATAAAGATTTGAACGGAAAATTATACTTCTGTATTGAATTTCTTTACATTCTCTTCTTTATTTCAATATTGTTTGTGGTGTGGACCGCTATTTTTTTATTATTTCCTTAGTTACCCGCCAAACTATTTATCGTTGCAGGTTAACTTGAGTGAGTTCCCCCTTCCCCGTTGGTATATGTTAAATAATTAAGAAATGCATATACTTTACGACAAACCCAACTAGTCATAGCGTTGCTTCGAATACCAACAGGCATGAGTCATTATATTAGTTTCCCCTAATAAGAGATCATCACCTGCGGCGTCCTGTTTCTTGAAAATAGAATGCCATTGTGTTCCCCCTTTGAATGTTCTTGGTTTGTCCTTGTCTCTCTAGACCAGTGTTTATTAATCTTGTTTGCCGAAAAAGATTGCTGCTAACCCGTGCTGGTGGGTGATGTGGAGTGGAGGTGGATGGCCAGATCGTAGCTGGAGGGGCAGATCGTAGCTGGAGTGGAGGTGGAGGGCTATCTCCGTGCTGGTGGGTGATGTGGAGTGGAGGTGGAGGGCCACATCAGAGCTGGAGGGGAGGTGGAGTGGAGGGGCAGATCATAGCTGGAGGGTGATGTGGAGTGGAGGTGGTAGTGACCTCTGTGCTGGAGGGTGATGTGGAGTGGAGGTGGATGGCGAACTCCATGCTTGAGGGTGATGTGGAGTGGAGGTGGATGTCCAGATCATAGCTGGAGTGGAGGTGGAGGGGCAGATCATAGCTGGAGGGTGATGTGGAGTGGAGGTGGAGGGCGAACTCCATGCTGGATGGTGATGTGGAGTGGAGGTGGATGGCGAACTCCATGCTGGAGGGTGATGTGGAGTGGAGGTGGATGGCCAGATCATAGCTGGAGTGGAGGTGGAGGGGCAGATCATAGCTGGAGGGTGATGTGGAGTGGAGGTGGATGGCGAACTCCATGCTGGAGGGTGATGTGGAGTGGAGGTGGAGGGGCAGATCAGAGCTGGAGGGGAGGTGGAGTGGAGGTCAGGCCAAAATGGACACCTATGATATAGGGTTTGTCCTGTCTGTCTGTCTCTTCGCCCTGGATCTCAGCAACTACAGGTTCTACAGAGTTGAGCCATACACCGTTGGATTTGTCATGAACTGAAAGGCTGGTGAAATTTATGACTTTGACCCTAAAACTGACAGGTCCTTTTAATTTACTTAGTTTTCTCCATTCTTCCCATGTATTTTGACATGGTATGTTTGTCCCCCTCGATTTCAGTAACTACAAGTCACACAGAGATGAACCATGCACCGTTGGATTTGTCATGGTCTCAAACGGTGGGGAAACATCAGCTTGACTTTTAGAAGTAGCAGGGTTTTGAATCGCTTAGTATTCTCCATCTCTATGTAGAGTTCATATCCTAAACCACTGGAGCTAGAAACACCAAATATGGTATTAAGGCACATCATAAATATTAGAATAAGAAAATATTACAAAATGTTGAAAAAGTTGCTACCTTGGATCCAAAATAGCCTCCAAACTTATTGTTGTATAGAGGGCATAGCCTAAACTACTGGAGCTAGAGAAATAAAATCTGGTACGAAGGTACATCATCACCATTAGGTTACAATATATTACAAATTGTTCCCAAAGACGCCATTATGGATCCAAAATGGCGGACCCTAAAATCCATTTTTCACATCTTTTAAGCTAGGGATACGAAATTTGGCATAAAGGTATAATATCACAAGCAGTTTAGAAAAGTATTACAACATTGTGAAAAAGTCAACATCTTTAATACAAAATGGCAGCCCAAAACCCATTTACCACGCCACTGAAGCTAGAGAAACGATATTTGGTATGAAGGTGTATGACCAAGAGGAGGTTACAATAAATGGGGAAAACCTCCCCTATGGGGCCGCATTCCCTGGGAGTGTATGGGAATAGATCTGTACCTTGGGGGCGGAGTCTCCGGGAGAGTCTGGTTACAATAGCCGCGTGAGCTAGTCAAGCGAAATTTCGTGTAAAGGTAAATTATCAATATTAGATTACGAGAAACACATTAAATGATAAAACGTCGCCATGTTCAATCTAATATTGCCGACTAAGATTCATACAGATTACATATTTCGCCCAAACAAACTCAATTCGAGTCAGAACGACGTGCATCATTGGATTTAATGTATTTTCTATATGCATAATTGTACTTCAGCAGTTCCATTTATTCGAGTTATTTTCGGTCGCCATCTTGAAAAATCAATTTTTCCCTATATCTGCTGTATTTTGGGGAATATATCGACCAAACCTGCACATTTTGACTCAGACCAATTCAAATATATTTAATTCGTTATTAAATGTATTAAAAAGTTTTTAATATATTTTCGGTACCACCGGCCACCATTTTGAAACAAGCTACTTTTTCCTAATCTTCAATGTTTATAGGATAATTTCAACCAAACCAATATTTCGACTTCGACTCAAAAGCAAAGTACCTTAATTGTTTTCATTTATTTTCGGTACCTTCGGCAGCCTTCTTGAAAAATTTACTTTTTCCTGTAACGTTGGTGTTCATTGCCGAATGTCAACCAAGCCAACACATTTCGACTCCGATCCATCTACTTGAATGTTTTTCATGCATTTTGGGTATCACTGGTCGCCTTCTTGAAAAAAATGGACTTTTTCCTATATCTTCGGCGTTGATGGGAATATTTCAACCAAACCAACATATCTCGACTCCGATCCATGTAAATGATAGACTTTCGTTCATTTTGGTTCAACCGACCGCCATCTTCAAAATATACTTTTCCTTATATCTTCAACGTTTATGGGAATATTTCAGCCAAACCAAATTATTTCGACTCAAAGCGATGTACCTCAATGATTTACATTTATTTTCGGTACCTTGGACCAACATAGAAAATAGACCAAAACATTTTTCATTTAATTTAGGTACCTTCGGCCGCCATATTGAAAAAAGGACTTTCCCCTATGTCTTCGGCGTTTATGGGAATATTTAAACCAAACCAACATATTACGATTCAAAGCGATGTACCTCAATGGTTTTCACGTATTTTCGGTACCGTTGATTCGTCATGATCAGAAACTATGAATATGACAGAGCTTAAGCCATACACCATTGGATTTATAATGGTATGAAACCGTGGAATGACCTACAACTTTGACCATAATATTGGTAAATCCTTTCTATTAACAGTCGCTTGATATTCTCCATTTGTGCCCCTCCTAGATCTCAGAAACTATAAGTCCGACAGATATAATCTATACACCGTTGGATTCCTCATGTTATACAACGGTGAGGGAAACAATGAATCTGACTCTAAAACTGACAGGTCCTTTTGAATCGCTTAGTATTCTCTATTTGTGCCCCTACGAGATTTCAGTAACCACATGTTTGACAGAGATAAGTCATACATCTTTGGAATTGTCATGGAAAAAACCTATGACTTTGACTCTGAAACTGGCAGGCCACGGCATTCGCTTAGTAAAACCGATTTGTCCTTATGATTTTAACTCTTGTTGTGGATACGTGATAAGATAATTTTAATTTATACGGGGGCGCTTTGGTATTGTCTACAATAAAACCATAACTTAACATGTTTTCTTTCACATGTCTTATTTTTTGCGAACAGTTTTCAAATATAGGCTCTCAGACTGAAGCCGACATAGGACAGGACACTAAGAATATAAATAGGAATTTAGAAATTCTGGTAGATCCCTGCTTACTTTAATTAACAGTGGTTAAAATGGTAAATATTAAAATATTATAGTTATTCAAGGGGACTTTGTGCAGTGAAATTAATATTCTTGCCCAGTCAGTAATTTTTTTATGATTGCTTGTCTCCCACTCCCAAAGTAAAAAACCTGTGAAAACCCCAATTTGCTTAATAAAACCTGGTAATACCTAATGAAATTGTACTCTGCACGAGCGAAAACAAGTTGACACCAGAAATATTGTAGAGTACATTTAAATTTGAAGTCAAGCACTGTTACATTTGATATGTGCGCTCAAATTGGAAATTATAATAAAATCTGTTTTGCGAATCTATCAATAATAAAATAATTTTAAAATATCTATATTTTAACCGCACATTTGCAATTAAATGTTGATGGCGGCAAGTGAGTTTAAAGTACACCTTTACGGAGGTATATGTATTGTAAAAAATAATGCGGACCATGAGAATTTTACAAAAAGCCGCGGATTGTAGGTAAAATATTATTGGCCGTACTCACGTAAATTAACTGTTAGTGAAAAAGTTTGCAATCTTTAAATGCCCACAGATGCTGGTCTTCCTTGTAAAATAAAAATGTTGGCAAATCTCTAAAGGTACCAGTACACAATCATTACTATAAAAGAAAGCAGACGGCTAGTTTCTCATATTTCAGCGATTTAATACATTTTTTTTGAAAATTTAACTTTAGTTTACGACTTGCAACTTTTCTGCAAGCTTCTGACAAACGAAAGGCAAACTTGATTTTTATTTTTTGTTTAGCTCCTCTTGTGCTCGAGTGGAAAGCAGCCTTTCAATAATTTTATTAAACATTAATTATTCCACAGTTTGTTCTAAAACACATACGGCACTGAAAATGTTGATTACCTTAGTGAAATTTAAAACTCTTCGTCGGAATATTCTGAAGATATCCACTGGCTATCCTCACTTGAATAAGATGTTTACATTATCCTATTTAAATCAATGTTGTGGAGTCTGGACAACGGAGAATGAAGTAAAAAGAATTATTTTTTATCTCTTCTAAACATGTTTTAACCCCCGCACTCATTTTTGCATCAAAATCTTGATTTTTTGTTTAATCTGTTATAAACAACTCTTATGATAACAGTTCCAAGTAGCAGTTACGGATAGCCATTAAAATCCATATACAATGGCCCGTCTGATGCGCTCACCATTTTTACACTCTTTCCCTAAGGTTTTATAATGAAATTATGATAATCATAAATAAAATAAAAATCCTATGACAAACGATTATTACTACAATAAAGAATTTTATTAGTTCTTAAAAATTATTTCTAACTTTATCGTTTTAGCATTCTTGATCTTCTGTTAGAGTTAGAAATACTGAAATCAGATACCTTTAGAAAAGAAAGTTTCCTACACTTAAATTCTCATGCTGCGCGTTAAAATCAAGGTTGGCAGTACTTATAATTTTGTTGTAAATGAATCTCAGGAGCGAGTTGATTATTTTTTTCTGTTAAGTGTAAAAGAATTACTGTTTAAACCATGTCATATACGATTGACTAATGATTAAGGTTTCCCTCAAATAAAATACAATTTTTTTGCTCTTATTTTGAGGAAGTGACTTATAAACGAAGACTTTAAGCTGTTATTGTTAAGATGTTCAGTATAATTTCGTGCTGTCACATAGCTTAGACCATGAGGAATTCAAGGCTAAATGATTTAATTTATAGTTAGTAAGGCTAGGCAGAAGACCAGCAGGCTGTTTAAAGTTATTTGAAATGCAGTATTTGTAGAATATTTATAGAATATACTTTGGATAATCCTGGAACATTCTCAGAAATATTTGGAGAATCATTCTTAATTCAAATAAATTGTAGAAGAAAGTATGGTAAATAAAACATTATGAAGTTCTCCTCATAAATTAAAAGAATCATAGATTATCCCTCATAGATTCCAATTATATGTCTAAATATATTTGAAGGTTCCGTTATTGAGAGAATGTTTTAAATGCTAGATTTTCTAGAATATTCTGCTTTCATGCAGTTAGACATGTACGAAACATAATATATACGTTATCCGACAGAATATAAACTAGTATGGTTTCTTCCGTAGCTAAGCAGTGCAGTTGTCACTGTTATGAAGCTAATTTTATAAGAGTTAATGCCTTGTGGGTAAAATACTATGAAGGGAAAGTAGCCTTTGTGATTGTTACTAGATTTCCAGCTTTAAGTTCTTTTCATTAAGCGAGGAAAATATTTTCTTATGGTATTTCTAAACCACAGTGAAATATTTGTAGTCTTATACATATGAGACTAAGCCTTGTCAGATTATAAGACGGGATCCTGACTGCTGAAGTTTTGCAATACACAAACTTACACTATATACAGCCTTATGATATTGGCAGATAGTTTTCTTTTGAATTATCAAGCTTTGAACTTGTACGTGAGTGGCTGAGAGACATATCGGACAGGCTTTATACACTAAGGGGTTGAGTTTGATTGAGATGTGTGAGCGAAATGTGCCTAAAGGACTTAAAATTATATTGAAATTTGAAGTTGTTAACAGAATGAATGCAGTAGTTTTGTGAAATCCTATTTGCTAGGATGTTTGAAAGTAATTATATGGGTATCTAGATTTTAGGGGGATAGGTAGTTGCCTTTTAGTCACCATCATAACCAGTGTTTCTTTCAGAGAAAGCTTTTCAGATGGGTTTATATAATAACTTTAGTCAAAGCGAAGTTCTGTTAACTGTATTTTTATGTGGGTGACGGCAGGTTATAAGTATAGATAATTGATATTATCATTGTATGCAAACTAAGTATTGATTCATATGAGAGTTGTATTACTCGTTTTGTTTCTTAAAAGTAGAATATTCAAGTCAGTTTTTAACTAGTTTATCTTGGAGGACGCTAATTTTTTGAAAATGTTAAACTTCTTTAATTATATATGTATAATTATATTCAATTATTTTCTAATTGTTTAAACATATTTGATATGAACAATAAAACTATCAGTTGCAAGTTTTCCCTAATATTTCTATTGTAGAGTTTTAAATAGACGTTAGAAGCTATGATTTTGTTATAGTCCTTTTGTTTTATGGATTTAATTTTTTATTTAATTGTTATTGTATGTGCCGATTCGTGACAGGTGGCATTTTGAGTATATATTTCTTGGGAAATTGTACTTGCGAAGGTTTTACATCCTTAAAAGTGTCTGAAACTCATAAAATTCTTAATATTTTGTTCTGTGAAAGCTGAAACTTATGAAATTAGAATTTGTATGTGCAAGACTGACTAGGAAGTTATATAAATTCTTTGAAATTATTCTTTTACACGAATCTTGAGCGATTGACTCACGCTAACCACGTGAGTTTTAACAGTGGAGGAGAGTGAAGTTCAAAATTAAATTTATAGGATTCAGAGAGTCATGTTAGTTTTGGAACAAATAGCGTCTGCGAGGACGTTATATCATGTACACGTCACCTCTCTGTGTTTAGACGTAACACATGCACTGTAAATGCAAGGACGAAACCAGCGTTTGCCATGTCCACCATTTAGTGCAATGATAAGGCGTTGACTTGCTGAGTAAAAATCCCGGGTTCAAATGTCGGGGAGTTGTATTTACAGACTTATTTCAACTTATGGATAAATGAAAAAAGAATTAGGATAAGGATAGATGAAGACAGTCAGTCAATCAATAATATTTAAGAAGATTATCAGTCCGCAAAAATATTACAGCTGTACCCGGTAAATAAAGCGATTTAATTATTTATCATCTATCTTGTAAATTTTCACAGTTCAAAATACTGATTAAAGCTTACTTTTCCTTACGAAAGAACTAAAATCTGCCATCCAAGACTTGCATTGATTTCCCCTTCAACAATCATCGACAGCAAGTAAATGAATAAATATTGTAACAGGAACTGGATTACTGTGTTAGTGTGTCAATACGAATCAAAACAAACAATCTATGTAAATAAAGAATTATGAAACGCATATTTCATAATTATAATTATAATCAGTTTGTAAAAGCAGACGACCCCGATTCCAAGCGGCGATGCTCGATAGTGCGGTAATCACGCATACAGAAATGCGTATAAAAGGCAACCTGATACCTTCAGGACATCACTTGATCATTTCGACTAGTGTTCACCTCCTCTCCTCTCTGACTTGGTTTTGGAGTCAGAGTCCTTCCTCTACCCCGGACTTGGTTTTGAATTCGGAGTACCATTCCTTTTTAATTTGGTTTTGGAGTTAGAGTCCTCATTGCAACTCTCTCTCTCTCCTCTCCGCAAACACCAACGTCAAATGTAAGTCGCAACAACCAAGAGGTAACCAACGATAATCACTACAAACCCATGTATCGGGCCCTTATTTTATCATCTGTAAATTATATCTCTGTATGTAACGCATTTTAGTGGACTTTTGTAATAAAAGGGTGTCGGTTAAAAAGTCAACAGTGTCTATGCTCTATTCATTAACCAAAATAACAAATGATTCGAACGGTCGAAAGGCTCTACCAGATCTTTTGACTCATATAAGTATTACGAGGTCACTACGACCAATATAAAAGATCATTACGGTATGTTTTCCTTGACAAATTTTCCATCAGAACTTTGAAATTATGAAAACAGAATAATTAAAACGTAATAACTGACCGAGGATGCACAAAACCAATGGTATTACCTCGAAAAGAGAAAAAAGAGAAAATGCAATCAAGTTAGTAAATGCAAGCACAGCAACAATATTCTTTAAGCAAATTTGTCCCCCGACTAATAAAAAACAATAATGATGTATCCCGTTTCGATTAGTTACTTGTTAACCTGCTGGAGACTTAACATAGTAAATAAAAAATAAGTCGTTTTATATTCTCCTGTTAACCATCCGAGTTCAATTTTTTTCAGGATTTTTCCAAATTTCACAAAGTAAATGCCACAACTGATAGGTTAAAATAAAATGAGGTTAGTTCCTAGCTGCCTGTTAACCACAAAAATACTTTTGGAGACGAATATTTTAACCTCTCATGTTTTACATTTAACCTTCATAGATCAAACAGTTATGACACAAAATTTAACCAAATTCTTGTTTATTTCAATCTTGTTTTATCGCACTTATCCTATAATCTCAGCACCATAAAGTAATGTTATGTATATTGATTATTATGCCCTAGACTAATTATTTATACTCGTGTCTTAAAATCTAATGAAGTAATTATAAAGAGCCATTCGAAAACAATTTAATGCCTGTAATTTTAGTTTACTGTAAGCTTAAGTTTGATAGCAATCCGAGATAATAATTTTATGTTTTCTGTCTTGTAATATACAGGCTGCTTCAACCGTAATTCAATTAAGTTTATAGCTTCTTCAGTTTATTTCTAAAGTTTATAACTAGTTAAACTTGTAAAAATAACCCTAATTCATCTTTTGACTCAACTAAAAATATTCAAATATGTGAATATTTGAAAATAAATAAAACGATTAAATCATAAATAGTAATTAACGATGCTGAATTTCAAACAGTATTATCATACTTATTATACCTTCTTCCACTCATCGAACTATTTTTATATAATTTGTTATTTTTCCTTTCCAGTAAAGACCTATAGACTTATACCAGATATTTTAAAATGGCATTTTCCCCGTTCTTGTAGATTATACATTGATAAAGTATTTTCTAGAGCACAAAAAAACAAAAGATGCACTGTACTACAAGCTAGTGCTATCATTAGACAAGAGTTAATATATAATCCACTCTAATAATTTCGACTGAAACATCAAAACTAAAAAAAAACGTTAAATGCCAGTTTTATTTAAATTGCAGGTCCACTACTTTTCCAAACAAAATCATTTAATTTTTATTATAGACATGCCGACCGGCTAGACGTGCGGTCTAAGGCGTTGACTACTCGAAAGTCCCGGATTCGAGTCAGGGTAGGGGGAATGGGTGTGTCTTAACTTAAAGGTAAGGGATAATCGTGACGGGCTGAAGCCATTAGTTACTAGACTTACCCATATAAAATAAAGTTTATTAATTTTTTTTATTAAAAACTTAAAATAAGTTCTATTTTATAAATCGTCCATTAGTTTTCAATAGGCGAGTTCACGTAAAACTAGACTTTTCTAGAATTTAATTTTAATATTTCTCAGTGTACTTTCCAAAATTTATTGCTTATTATACAGTATTTGATTTTAAACAGTGTTTCTTGCAAGGGGGTTGGAGATTTAATTATCGGGTTCGATAAGGCTTTTAACAGTATTTGAGAATTTTCATTATATTTGGCTTATTATGTTATAAGATGTAAACAGTAACTGTACAACTTCAGAGAAAATAGTGTAAGTATCATTTTTAGGAAAAGTGGAATATCGAACTGGAGGAATTTAAGAAAGATAATATAATTTACTAATAAATATTCATATAAAATTATATCATTCAGCTTTGCTTCTTATTTTTAAGTCTATTCATTAATTAAACTTTCTACATAATCTCAAAATAATCAAAGGTGGAAAGCTCATGGAAAGTTTACAGAAGATTGGTTCAACTGTATATATATATTTCAATAGTTTTGTGATATTTCTTTTAAAAATACATTAAATTACTGCAACATCGAAGGTTTGGGCAAAGCAATAATGCTTTGTCCAAACAATACAATACAACCTGCGCTAGAAATATATTTTCTTTTATAAAGGAAAACGGTAAATCTTAAACAATACCATCAAAATATTCAACTGATATTTCACTTTTAAGTGTTAAAGTAAAAACAGAAAAACTCACCAAATTTCAATAAGTACTTCGCTAGGAGAAGAATCTGAGAGGTATTGCTTGGGAATTCTTAATAATTTCCTCTTGATTTCTTTAATCTGAAAAATAGAAAATGTTATAATATTTCGCATTATAGTTCAACTAATATTATTAAACCCTATTTTCAAAAGCTTCTAATTCAATTTTTTATAAGAAATTATTCTTTTAGTAAATTCCATAGCACTTTCTTAAAGTTAACAAGAAAATAAATAACAATTTTAAACAGATAATTACCAAAATTACCACTTCAAAGGGGAAATTACAGTAAAAAATAAATTCATATTTTAATTTGAGAGTAACGATTGTAACAACACCAATCCAAATCAGTAATGTAAAATATCTCGCCTTGGGGGGGACTTCTGGCCAACTTAGACCACTTCCATCCCTAGTGTACTAATAAATAATTTAGTATAAAGAAATTATTTTATTTATATTATTTAAACAACTCTTGAAATCGAACT
>JAGDQP010063454.1:0-11722 GCA_022664845.1 Lepisma saccharinum
AGAAATATTTTCATGTATCTCACTTATTGGTACTCTTTATATCCTAACTAAAACTTTATATTACTTTAAAATCGTAATGCTTTCCTTTCTATTTCACAATATCATTTCTAATCTAAACCCCAAATTAACTATATTACAAACTATGTTAAGATCACATTAATATTCTTGTTCTTGTACTGACATCGGAAAGCCTGTATATCCATTTTAAATACGTCAAGGGACGACAACTTTTTAAAGTCTATCGTCTTTCGAGACTCTCGAGACGAGACCGAGACTAACGTGACGAGACTCGAGACCGAGACGAGACTGAGGTTTACAATCGAGACCGAGACCAAGACCGGAATTTTCACATCGAGACGAGACCAAGACTGTCCTAAAAATTTCGAAACGAGAACGAGACTGGTGTCATTCTCGTCTCGTCTCGTCTCGATACCACCCCTAGCAGAAACCCAGAATATAAGTTGGAATATGCCCTGAAATTTTTTATCCGCTGGACTAGAAGAGAATCAAACCTTAGTCTCCCTCTGCATATTAATATGTTCAATAAACGATTAACAGTCAACTGCTAGGTGTACATTACGTCTACAAGGTTCCTGGCCAGAGTTCGCTGTAACTACACCAATAACTGTAAGCAGGAGGGGATGACAAAGCATATTACGTTTTCCCCTCTCATCCTTTTCATTTCAGTTATTTTGGTTTTTACTATATGTGTCAGTACAGTGCCCTTTCCCCCGCACCAGAGCTGAAAAGAGTGACCGGGTAAATCGAGTCATTCGGGTCAAGTTTTCGACTGGGTCACCGGGTCTAGGCTTCGGACCCGGCCTGACTCGGTGACCCGATTTAGATGCAGTAGCCCGGAGAACAAAGCAGAGTTTTTAATTATTTCTTTGCGCTTGAATATAGTATTTCTTTCATGGAGTGACGAGGACCGGAGTCATTACCCTTAAAGCACTAAAAATATGACGCCGAAATTTCCACTATCGGGTCATTGGGGCAAGCTTCTGGCAAGGTAATCTATTTTCGGGTGAAACCGGATCATCGGGTCACTTTTGGTGACCCGATTTCAGCTCTGCCCGGTTTGCACACTGCAAGTTCGAGACTAACAAAGTGGAGCAGAGTGGTGTCGCATTCATTACATTCTTCACTGTACTCATCGGTCTGCGTGCCACCCAGTGTTAGATCTGCCGGGAGAAATGCCAGGGATTTTCCCTGGGGCCTGAAGATTTCATCCCTGGTTGTTGATTCTGAATATCATCCCAACCAGGAAAAAATCTTTGTACTTCTACCGAAACAGGTAGAAGGCGAAAACTTACAAGCAACCATTAGTTTTAGGACCTTCTCAATTTATGACAAATCGAACCCTGGTGCCACCATTCAAATACATGTCGATAGTGTCAGTAAGTACCGCTTCCCTTCGATTTCCTCAGCTTCGTTTTTCTTTTCGTATGCGACTGGCCTCCTAAATTTACTACCTTGCTTTTTTGTACCAATTTTCTTATGTCTGCTTTACTTTTCAAGATATAAGGTTACAAGGGAGAAAATGTTTTCGGTTGTTTTGACACCACTGTCAGTCCGATGCCCTGTGCACCGATAGGCCTACCTGCCGCCCCGCCCTAAATCTGGCTTTGTTGCAAGCACTGATTTGAAGTAACTTAAACAATTTTAGTAACGAAACCGCCCCAACTAAAGAACACAAAACTAAAACTTGATAACATTCAGGATTTGCCGACATAACTTCTCATCGGAAGGTTCCCTAGAAGCACAAGGATGTCGGGGCAGTTCTGGGTCAATAAAACGGATATCGAACATGGTTAGACGTTCTCAATAATCATCGATCGACGTTGGCATGGCACGTTATTCCGATATTCAATGCTATTCTTGAAACTTAAGAAACGTATTGAATTTCAACCAGAAAATGTAAAGAAGAAGAAGAAAGAAAACTTGGCAAGATAGGTTTAAAAAAATATTAATGCATAAAGATGCCACTGTGTGATATCGATCAACACGGGCCAATATCGTTCCTACGAGTATCGTGTGTGTTAGAAGAAGTTTATAAATAAAGGGAAAATAACACGTACAAAACATCTACATGCTTCCTGCTTAAGATTATTCTCTAATAATAATAATATATATGTCACCACATTCCATGTCTGAGCGAATGAAGTACATAAACGACGTTACTCTCGAAGGATGACTCCGTAGCGTAGTGGATAAAACACCGGACAAAATATAACACGGTTGTAGATTCGAATACAGCCGCAGACAAGTGCGATTTTTTTTACTATTCATGAAGGCGAGAGAAAAAGACAGAATGTAATCAAAATCACGTTTTCTTTTCCAGAATTACTGTATTTCTCTCAGTGAACTATAGTCACCAATATTGATCTCCGATGTTAACAATATCAGTCAAATTGTTTGTCATTGGAGATTGATCGATATTAGATCACAACGTTGATCGAAATCACAAATTATGCCTTGTTGATACCTGCCGATATCATGTGCTACTGGGATTATAAGCAACTACAAAAATGACCACAAGATACAAAATTATACAAATTTTGTTGCAGAGTAAAAGAAAACTGAATATATAAGAAAAATCTTACTTACAATTAAAAATTTCCAATGTGTCAACATTTGGAAATGAAATAGAACCTCACGAACTCATTAATTTTTGTTTTTGACTTCGTGTTCACTGCAGCTGAAACGACAACTGTTCGGGTGCCCGGCGAGAAAGAAGAAGAAGACGTGTGTTGAATACTAACTACTCTCACGATCCCAAAAACCCTCACCGCAGAATCTGTTTTTTTCAGTTCTAAACGGAGCAACGTAACGCTACGACACAACAGGTGAACTGACTTGCGTTAAAGCTTTTGGGTTATTGCATTATCTGTTGCCTAATCCACTATCTCTTTCACTCTCACTATCTATGTTCAAGACGTTTCCACGCGGAGGAAGGCGGGCTTTCCCGTTGTTCAAATAAATACGTCATTTGGAAAAGCCTTGGTACATGTGCATGAATACACGGTCGAGTAATGATAGCGTCATCTCAATGTGACATAGTATGTGGGGGAGAGGACGGTGGGAACAAGGAAATTCTCTCAAGCTTCCCCTCTCCTCGTTCCCGCGATAAAAAAAAACTACTTTACCTTCAAACTTCTGGTTGAACTTGAATTATTATTAATTTATTCATCCTCGTAGTGGACAAAGGTCAGTATATGTATATGTCTGTGATTATTTCGCAATTTGAAGTCGTACCTACGCTCTGCGTGTATGTGTGCGAGTTTTCATATTTATAAAGATACTGGACAAAAGATAAGCAACAACGAAATTTTGGAAACCGGCCCCAATAATACTTGTGAATGTATATGGAATGAACTTCCTGAGATTTTGATATTGTTTATTTTAGCTGAGAAATTAAACTACCCGTAATTGCGTAGGTGTATGACGTCATCAATTACGAGTAGTCTAATTTTTCAGCTAAAATAAACAATGTCAAAATCTAAGGAAGTTCATTTCATACACATCCAGAAGTATTATTGGGGCTGCTTTCCAAAATTTCATTCTGACTTGCCTTTTGTGCGCGCGCAGCGTTGGTGCGTTGTCCTCTTAAATACGAGAAGATACCTTTTTCAGGTTACTTAAGTTTTCAAATGAAGGCAACATGAGAATATGTTAAGTCACTTTTTTTACAGTTTTCAAGAGCGTATTTAAACGTTCAAACACTTGTTTTATTTCTATTGTAAGTTAACGTTTCCTCCGTCCCCTCAAGATATCACAGAAGGATAAATATTGTCTTGATATTTAACAAACTTCAAATACAGCTCAGATAAATATTTCATTGGATTTTCAACAACTATCACAACAACAGAAAGATTTGGGGGAAAATAGACTCTGGTGTTATTCTAGGTACCAGCCCAGCATTTAGCTGGTGGAACCCATGTACCTCGGACACGAAAAGTGAAATTTTTTGCTTAGCAAGACCCGCAGTATCATGTCCCTGAATATCGTGTCAATTTTCACGAAGTTTTATCAAGTCAAACATTTCCCTAACAGCACACGATAGTCTCAGAAACGTTTCATACAAGTTACTCTGCAATATTGGTAATATTACATCTATATTTCAATTTTTTTTCTGCAATGTTTCAGAGATGACGAAATGTCTACCTTTGTCTCAATTACATTCTGATGTTACGGTGACATTGCAGTGACGTTACGGTGAAACTTTAAGTATGTGCGCCAAAACAAATTGCTACTGATAAAAGTAGATTTACCAGTACGTCAACAGTTGGATTTAACCCATTGTCTTCACTATGCTAGAGCTGTATTCTTTTATGGATTTGAGATCTTTACCCATTCACTTTACACGTCAAGAGCATATTACAAAACATAATATTTGCACATGTACTACAGTGAAAGTTAATATAAAGAGTCTTCTGTCATGACCAGGATTTAAAACACGGGCCTTGTGCATGATAAGCTAACGCTTTACTAGTTACGGAACGACGGCTCTGCGATGAATAGCTACAATTATTGAATCACATATTTTTAAAAGGGCATCAGTCCAGTAGTACAAGTTTTTGAGAAATCAAGAAAAACTTTTTGAAATGGAAAATAATTAAGTGAGATTAATTCTAGCTTCAGTGTTTCTAGATTCAGTGATTTAGGCTGTGTATTCTATACAACAATGGGTTTGGCGTTCAGTTTGGATCCAAGATTGCGACTTTTTCAACATTTTGTAATATTTTCTTAACCTACTAGGGATGATGTACCTTCATACCAAATTTCGTATCTCTAGCTCAAACGGTGTGGAAAATGGATTCATTTCGGATTAAAGATGGCGTCTTTGAACACATTTGGTTATATTCTCGTAACCTACTAGTGATAGTGTACCTTTATACCAAATTTCTTTTCAGTAGTCCAAGCCGTTTAGGCTGTGTATTCTATACAACAATGGGTTTGGCGGCCATTTTGGATCCAAGATGGAGACTTTTTCAAAATGTTGGGTTTTTTCCTTTACCTACTCTTGGCCATACACCTTCATACTAAATTTGGTGTTTCTAGCTCCAGTAGTTTGGCCTGCGAATATTTATGAATGAGTCAGTGAGTGTCAGTGAGTAAGTGACCATGGGGCTATAAACTAGTATGTGGATTTTTCAATGAGGCAAAAATCATAAACTAACGGTAAGTTTAGTCATTATCTAAGTTTTCGATGTTCACAGGCCACTTTAGAATATTCTAAGTACTCGTGAGGCACGTAACGATTTAGTTTTTCCAAACCCATAATGTTTTTGCACTTGATGGAAACTTTCCCTGATGTATAAGCTCGTGTCTTTATAGATGATTTCTTGTCTGATACTCTTGTAAAAGCTTTCACGTCACTATAAAACTTAAGGCAATGATTTCTCTGTTCCATTTTAATGCCATTGCGTGCAGCTAACACTGTATTTCCTAAAACACTGCAAAATTTAAAAAAAAATAGCTAAATTGTGGACTTGTACCCTTTTAGAAGTATACGTTTCAATTCTAGTACTAGGTTGGTATCACTGATTAAACAGATAAGTTTTTTAATTCATTTTTAAGGCCTTTAGGCAACTATGGCTCATTCCGTATGATGGAATGAAGAAAGTGGGAGGAAACGGGAGAACCCCGAGAAAACCCACGCACACGGTGTTTGTACACCACAAAGACCACATGGCACGAGCAGGGATCGATCCGACTATCCCTAACACAGGAGTTGAGCGCTCTACCAACTGAGCCACCGTGGCCCCAAATGGATAAGTTATTTTATAATCCAGACTTCTCTATCTTTTTTTCCCCTTGAGTTAAGCGTACAGATACTATCATGTAACGTAGAGCTATCGTTTAAGAAGGAATTGGTTAACTGAAACTTCTCCAGAGCCTCAAGATTGTGCTATCAAATGGCCAATTTTCCTCTAAAAAGAAGATAGCTTTACCTTACATGATAGCTTCTGTACGTAAAACTCAGATTTACTAAAAAGTAGAGAAGTCCCGCTGGTTTTTATTTTTCCCCGTGTACCATTCATACATTCTGAATATTTTTCCAGCTGGGAGTTGATTCAAGTATTAGTAGTTTAGCGGGAATGGAGAATAAGGCTAAGTACACGTTTATTTTACGTTACCACTAACACTGAGTTTTCCAAGGTTCTAACGTATTGTCTGAAATCGCCTTAGAGCTAGGCCACCCAACAAACTCTGCGTATTTGTGGGTTACTGGCCATTAAGGATAAAAACGAACGAAAAAAAATATGCCTGGGTTGAAACGAATTGTTAGACAAATTATTTTTGTGTGCCTATTACTTTGAAATAGTATTCCAAATAATATATTAAAAATCCGCTATCGTATTCTTCGGGATTATGCGCCATCTTGGAAAACATATGTCACGCCTTTTCGTGTGTTTTCGCGGGAAGTAACTTCCCAGCGAAGAAATTCGAAGATACGTAATACAAATAGGCGTGTCATAAACTTTGTTTCAATTATTACGAATGTTCCAAATATATTTTCTATATTTTATCGCGCGTTTCAGCTGTCAGTGTTGCCAACTAGTGGTTTCTAAAATATTCTTAAATAGTCCAGTATAATTAAGTTTCGAAACAGAATTTTTTAAATAACAAACTGGAAATCGGTACAAATATTCAGAATGTTGTAATGAACAACATACCGGGCGTTCCTAAAATCACATTTGCTGAAAAGCCGTCGTCTTGGAAAAAACGGTCGCCATCTTTAGTTTTTATCCTTTTGAATGGAGTGCTTGAAGAAGTTAAGATTCTGACTTCCTTTAAAAGGTTAATTGACACATCTAGCATCTTTTATTGAAATAGAAGTGATATTTTGCGACGTGTAATTACATTTTAGGGTTTTCGTTTTTAAGGAGGAAATTGAACAGAGAAACTAGTTCTACACATGTTTAAGTTGTCTGCATATTTATGGTCGGATCATAAAAATTATTATATACGAACTGAAGAGCATTTCAAAAACTGCTAAGCAAAAAAATGTTACATATATTTAGAATATTGAAATGAAAAACAGCTAAAGTCCCAAAACTCTCCCTCTGGGATCTTGGAAAACCCGCTTCCATCTTTTAAGTTTTATATTTTTGAATGGAGCTCTTGATTAAATTGAGCTATCAATTTTGTTTAAAAGTAAATTCAAATTTCGAGCAATTTTGTTAATGATGAAATTGAACATAGTAAATAGTTCTAAATGTGTTTAAACAGAACCGCATTTTTTGTTCTTATATGGGTTCGAAAGTAAACTTATATCATTGGAGCGCTTGATATACAAATGGGTAAAATGTCTGTACGCACCCAAATCTTCGTATTCCTCTCAAATGTCAGTATACTTAAATCGTCGTCCATGTCAGGATTCGAAGGACTATTTTTTGACAAGTGTCAGCGATATTGAAATTATCAATACATCATCATCATCGGAACATGAAGTACAATGATACTCACAGATTTTAGAAAAATGACCTTGAGGTACAATTAATGATTTGAAATCATCGATGACTTGTCTCCGTCGCAGACTTTTTACCAGTTTGCCTTTTCTGCATCTCATCTCTTGTGCTTGGAATGGTTAGCCATCAAAAGCTACAGCACTTTGTCCGTAATGATGTTTAATATATTCAACACACTGTAGAAATATCTGCTGATAGGTAGCCGGACGCATCCACACCACTCGGACAAAAGAAAACCTCCGTCCATCGTGTAAATGCGATCCGACAATCAGAAGAAATAATGTTCAATCAGAAGGTGTTAACTCGTCAGAAAACAGTGACAGATTTGTTGTTTTTCCGCAACGTCGCCGAAAAGGGCAAGTGGTGTTGAGGACAATTCGTATTTCAAATGCTTAAATAGGACCTCTTCGCTTCACACGATGCGATAGATCTCAAATTTAAACCAGTGGGTAATTTTTGTCAACCTTTATAACCTCCCGTTGCAAAGCCAAGAAATATTGGCAATTCTAAAGCCCAACTTGCTGAGCTGGCAAAATATCACCCATATTTCACTATAATAGACTAAAATGTCAATTTACTTTTTAAACGAAGTCAAAATCTCAATTTTTTCAAAAGCTCTATTCGAAAGTTAAAATTAAAGATGGCGGCGTTTTTTTATTTTTTTGCTTTATTTTCAAGGTGGTGGATTTTCTCCAAGTGAGATTTTTTGGTGCTTCTGGCATGTTGTTCATGCTAACATTCTCAATGTACCCATTTCCAACTTAACAGTTTTGGAATTGCTCTTAAAGTTTGTACAATACAATTATTTTTATCAAGTATAAATGTGCGGTCCAAACGCTCCTCTTAAACACGTTTAGAACTAGTTACAATGCTAAACTAAAATGCCATTAAATTTGGCAAAATAACTCTTTTATTTCATTAAAATGGGATAGAAATATCAATTTACTTCTAAACGAAGTCGATAGCTCAATTTAGGCCTATTCAAGAACTTTATTCAAGAGAGTAAAAATTAAAGTTGGAGGATTTTCCCCAAGTATTCTTTTCTGGAAAATATTTCCGGTAAGTTGTTCATTGCAACATTCTGAATATTTGTGCCAATTTTCAGCTTTTTCTTCAATAAATCCGGACTTCCATGATTTTTATTTGTATAATTGCTATGGACTATATAAAAGCTTATCTACTAAAATGTTATATGTTTCTCTGTAAGGTTTATTATTTCACCATTTTCTTTTTCCTGTTTGTATAGTAATAAAAATGTATATTCAAATACACGAAAGTTTTAATCATAACGAGAACTGGTACATCAATTTGTGGACGGACAGTGTCTGGGAGAAAGTTGTGACAATGTGGAGTAAAAATCTGAAATCTGTGAAGTTCATTGGTTTGAAGGATTAGGTGGCTACAGTTTTAATTAATTAATTTCAAATATACATAAATTTCTAATCATAACAAGGACTGAAAGAAATATTGTGTTTGTACAAATTTGACCATTCTTTATTTGACTACTGCAATCTGTAATGGAATTTCAATGAAATTTCACAGATCATTTTGAAGTCGTCATTTTCCAAGATCACGCATTTTCCCCAATGAGTTGAGTTGCGGTTTGAGTAGTTTTTTGAAGTCCGACTTGAGCTCCACTCCATCCCGACTTGAACCACTGATGCCTAAAGGCCATAATTAAATTAAATTCATTTCTACAGTTACACACACACACTGTTTAGTTTAATTCAGAGTTTTGCGGCCGCGGGGAAGAATCATAGGTTGATGGGGGGTGGAAAGACATTTTCAGTTACCAATATGAGGTAGATAGTAACAACATTGCCAGTAGTATTTGATTAACTGTAAGACACCATCACCGAGCTGAGCTTTCCATCTCGTATACAAGAATACTTAGGAGAATGCAGGTAATTATTTTTCTCTCTTATGCATTTAACTGTAAGTATCGCGTTGTTAATTAACAATATTTTACGGCTTGCAGCAACATTTTAAATTGTCTAAACTGACCAAAACAGTATCTTCTTATTGTATGACGTGTATTATGGATGATTGTCTTGATAATCATGCTTGCAGTCCCGTGACAAATGTCATGATTGCTCATCTGTAAGGAATTACAGTCAAGAAGTGTCCTGCTGAAGCTCGTGTACCTACAGTAATGAACTCTCGCTAAAAGCGAACACTGCTGGCAACACTGCTCGGGTACTTTCACTGATTGCTTATGTACTTCGCACTCCACCCCACGGACTTGTTAATACTCCTCTCATAGGGTCACAGAATTCGGAACTAAAGAGTAGCCTTCAGATGACTAATGTCTTCTGATTGGGCACATCTTTAATTTTTTTTATGATGCAAAGTTTCTTATCGTTCACTGATGCTATGAGAACCGATCACAGCACTTAATAGCTATCTACGGATCAGTAGTAACCAGTGATTGTAATTTTATCATTCACACGACCTCGAACTCGAAAAAAAAAACTCACACTTTATATCAGATAGGCAGATGGAAATAAACTTCGATTTTTTTTATTCACTGTAAAGAATTTATGTTCATACACTGGGGGGAAATACTGGTACAATATAACACTGCAAATTTATACTGCGGAGAATTAGGGGAAGAACGGTGAACCGCAAACATCTAAGTTTCTTACAAGATTGCACAAAGAAAAAATGGCAAATTTTAGAAAAAAAGATAACTGAAATAAACTTCAGTCTCTGCTCTACAATCGGTCTGGTAAGCCCCTGATACACCTGTTCGTGGTTAGGTATGCGCAGTGCTGACCACACAGCCGTTACTCAGGTGGACATAGTTCCACCAAACATAGACAGATGGCGTTGGGGCAGGCTCAGGGCCTATAGGCCTGTTACGCCAGTGTAATGTGGTTATTATCATTTGGAAATTGTTTCAAAATTAACCCCCCAAAACTGAGTTTTAAAAAAGTCTGTACTGTTCATGATTGCCGTACCTGGTTGGACAATAGCCCACAAAATTTCGCCACTATCAAATATGCAATAAATTACATTTTAAAGTGTTTCCCAATATAACAACGAGGATTATGGTAACACTGAGTCTCATAATCTTATATAACACCGAGGATTATAGCAACACTGAGTCTCATAATCTTATATAACAGTCTTTGGGAGTTTTAGCCTCGATAATGCAGCGGGCAAGCTCGGAAGCACGGTGAAGGGCAGGAACTAAGGTAAACAGACCACATTCCTTAGGTTCCGTACCTGACGAGGAGAAGCGGTCACCCAAAGATAGTGTGAGACAATTGACAAGTAGTGGGTTCCGTTCCTATCCCAGAGAAACGGTCACTCACTAACGCGATCCTCCCACCGGGTATATGAGCTACTGGCTTCGGTCCC
The DNA here is from genome assembly GCA_022664845.1 of Lepisma saccharinum. Lineage (NCBI taxonomy): Eukaryota > Metazoa > Arthropoda > Insecta > Zygentoma > Lepismatidae > Lepisma > Lepisma saccharinum. The sequence goes on from JAGDQP010063454.1 coordinate 10,839, forward strand.
ACGGAGAGAAACGATTGCCCGCGACCCACAGGTTGGAAACGATGTAGAAACACTGCACTGCAAACTCCGAACCTCGGTCATTTGCAGTGGGTTTCCACTACTTAGAGTCGATATCGGTATGCCCAATGGAGAAATATTTCACACTCCAAGTTCCACTCCTGAAGAGAAGTGGTCACTTGGGGAATCCCTAGTTGCTGGAAGGAAATTATTTATGAACAAATATCACGTGGTTAAAATACTTGTTTGCTTTATTTTTCTGAAAAGTAATACAACCACTATTTGGAGCGATCTAACTGGTTCGTACATGTCTCGAAGGTCATCATGTTTGATTACATATATAGACCAGGCACATTTTCGATATTTTCCTGGAAAGTGATTTTTAAGTATAAATTTATCACATTTGCCCTCATATTGCTAATTGTTATCACGGAATATGACAGGGAGTATTCCACAAAACTGATATTTCTAGATAAGTTAGATTTGACCGAAAAAATAGAAGCCTTTTCTGAGATAAATTGTTGAACTGCCACTGGTTGAGGTATAACACATTGCGAGTGGCTAAAACATGTCCCTGCGTGTGAGTGGTAACGCTCGCTGCCTTGTAATCAAGGGGTCCCAGGTTCGATTACCGGTGGTTACTCAAATGGAGCGGAACCAACGTTAAGCTGTAGGTCCTGTTCTCAGGACGTAATCTTCATCGGATTGCAGGCAATGGGAAACCTCCATCAGTTCACCTTACCCAGGGACCTTCGGGTCAGAACCTGCCTTCGAAAGAACACCCATCATCATCATCATCATCATAGAATTGGCTAAAACTTCTGGACAATAATGCTATAGTAATGTCCTTCGTTCCTTTTTCAGAATATATTTTGCCAGATAAGAAT
>JAGDQP010063455.1:0-11722 GCA_022664845.1 Lepisma saccharinum
AAGCACCTTTGACTCAAGAAGGATAGGATAGATGAGAGAGTATGTAAGCGAAATCTAGCAGGTTTCGGTGGTGGTAGTGCATGAGTGGTAAATTAGTTTGAAAGTACCACCCAAACATTAATATGGTGTAACTAAAAAAAACTTTCAAATCTTCAGTCACGATGTTTCAAGTAATTATTTTTAGAATTTTAACGTCATCATGTATAATGTTAAACGTTTTTCATCTTTGTCGTTAAAAATTATAGCCAACCTCTGAATTCGAATATGCAAAGCGTTTCAGAAGGGATTCATAAAAAAACAAAAACCTAGTGATATTCACAATGTTCCCTCTGAATAAGATCAAGTACTATAAAGTAGGGTTGTGTGACTTCTGAATTTAGATATTGCTGGTGAATCGAAGAACAATTCAATATATCGATATATACTTAAACATTATTCATATCGAAAAATCGTTGAAGATCCGATATAATTCATGTCGAAAAATCGGGGAGTTCAAATATCATTTGATATCGATAACGATACTGATTTATCGATTGTTTATTTTCCTTGATATTGACATTTTGATATTGCGAAATATCGATTGATCGACAAGAGGAAAAAACACAAAGCGCAAATCTGCTATGGAAAGGGAAGGGCCTCTTATAGACAGACTCGTTTTGACAGGGATACAGATTATATAATTGTTCCATTCTTCATTCACCACATACTTCCTCCTTTCTCATACGTGCACACACACACACACACACACACAAACATTCTTTCTCTGTCCTTCTGGAGCTTAGTAAAATATTCATCAGCATCAAATTAAAATTGTGCTGAGGAAAGTTACGATGCTTCAAAGTAACAGATCAGTGAATGATGTCATAGTTCCCTGGCTGTCAAATTTCTCAGCTAAAATGAATTATTTAAAACATTTTTAATTTCATATCACAGAGCATAATATCACTCCACTTATCTCATAAACAGATTTTACATCTAAGCGAAAATTCAGAGTTTTCCCTTCCTCATGGGGCCTATTTAAGAAAATTATAACATTGTCTTTAGTCTTTCCATAACTTTCAAAAATAAAAAATAAGTGCAGGAGAGCCCCTGATGAAGAGGGTTAAGCCCTTTCCCATTTATCGTGTTGAGAGTTGAGACTAGCAATGAACACAAATTTGGCTCTCGTTTTGAAAATCCTAAACGGTTTATATTTTATTTTAAAAGTCAAAGTACCATTTTGTACAAAGCCTTTGTTTCTGTAAAAAATCGAACCTCGTTTCATGTTTGAAACTAGGTTTTCAGTTTTCTATGAAACTTTGATCTTGCTTTCAGGTTTCCATATTTTATTATCATGCCAGTTTTTCCTTAAACAATCATTTCTTTAAATGTTAGCTTACTTGAAAATAATGCTTAAATTAATATATTCAATTTTGAAAGATAGATCGAAAATTGCGTTTCAAAGAAAATTCGAAACGAGGAACTTGAATAAGAAAGCAAAACTGTGTTTTGACAAAAAGTCAGAATATCATTTCAGTTTTTACATATAAATTGATTCTGCCCTTCATTTTTTAATAAAGAAAAATCTGATTTTGCTACCATGTAAACAGCAAGTTTAGTATATAATCTCTTTGTAGGGTGATCCCTACATATGTGTGGGACAACTGCACATATAAAAAGGTCACGAATTTCATAGAAACTGACAGACGCACTTCAGACAGCTGTTCTAATGAATTTATCATAAGCATGTAGAATATTTCTCTAGTCTTTCGTATTAAAATAACATAAAATGTATCTTATAGTCAAATCATATCAGTTACTGTTAGCCCCCCCTTTTTTTTAAAAAAAAAAGAAAATGTAATATTCAGATAATATCAAATACTGTATCACATTAAATGTCTTCTCTTCTTTAACGCTGCTAAATGCTCTCTTGATCGTCTTTCAAATCCCTATTAGCATATAGGAAAGCGGGACACGCCCAGAAATATGTCACTGGAGCTCTTTGAACCAGTTTTATCTGTTGCGGAATTAAAGAATTTAGATGTCTGTTCAACTTTCGTATATTACGATCTCATGTCTGCTGCGACTGCTTATTGCGTAATGTAACGCTTTTTACACTTCCGAGTCAATATCCAAATTCCTCTCTCATTCAGCATAACATGAAACGAACACGTTCTTTTTCTTTATCATCTCATAAAACACTTAACTATACGCATATACAAAACATAATCAATAAAGCTGCTATGCTTTGTACATAATTTCTTTTAATGTGGAAGGTTAACCAGCTTTACCCCATTATTGAGCGAATTATGCGAGTGCTAATGCTAGTGGATAATGAGATGCTAGTGCATCAATTTATACATGGAAGCACATTTTTTTGCGATATTTTTGATACAACAGTCCAATTACGATGAGCATTGCTTTAGTGCCAACAGAACTCATTTCTTTGTTTAAAAAAAGTAGTAACTGCACTTGGTGCGAGTTCCGTCTGAACATTGTCCAATTTTGTTCTTTTTCCTCAGAAGCGTTAGAGAACAATTCTCCTTCTTTGACAAAAGTGCCATAAGCCTATCTACATCGGTGGCCTGCAGATAGGCATAAGTATTTGACGGATTTTGTATATAATTTGTCAAGAAATAAGACGTCACTTCTTTTTCTTCTCCTGTAAAATTACACTATTTTGAGTTGTGACACTTTTCTTGAGAACGTACGATGTGTGAAACACAAAATGCAATGTTTCAAACTTAATATACGAGGAGAAATATTAAAAAACTAAACATTTTTAACGTTCAAAATCATATATTAGTGATAGCTTGCAACACTGAGTGTTGTGGTTCACGTAGGGCGACTTACTTCACTAAGAGATACAAAATATCCTAAGAGTTGATAAGATTTCATTTGGAAAACAATAAGTTTTATATCAGATTGGCAACAGTGTCAAGTGGGTGACATCACAGTTTAATTTGCAATATTTGCTGTATTCATACAAATTAAGTCACATTTTTGTAAAAAAAATCTTATATTATTTTATGATTTATTAAGAAATACATGTATTCATTTTATTTATCATTCTAAGTTGGAAACCCTGAGTCTAAGTGGAATTCGACAAACGATAAGGATATTTTTTTTCTTGTTTTCCTGGTTTAGGAATTTGCTTACGAAGTTTATCGATCGAATTCTGTATTACACTACTCCTTACTCTTTGTTTCAAACCTTACCATAAACCATACTATCCTGTAATACTTGTTTAAATATTTTATCGAATAATATAACAATTAAGTAGGATTTTAATATAATAAAGCATTAATAGCCAATTCAAACAAATTTTCGTTTCGTGCTCAGAATTCCGAGAACAGGTTTAGCCAAAGATTAACATTCTGTGTTGTTGCAATACTGGATAAAAATCATTTCATATTTGGGTAAATAAGTAGCTATTTATTATGCTACGCTCCCCCTAACTTCTACTAAGGAGAGTCATTTTGTAATTGATTTGTGACTAAGCCACACGCAGAAATTGTAACTTCAAAACATTTTACACGTGATGTAATTTACGGTGAATTGTTGTTATCTACACTGTTAAAAATTTTGTACATGTTACTAGGAACTCTCAGTAGTTATTTCGTGTTGTTTCATTGTAATCAAGGAATATCGCTGAAAGTTTTCTTAATGCTAAGGTGGAGGGATTCAGTTGTCAGTTTTACACATGTGCTGAGTGAGAAAGCGATTTCTTTTCGTAGCCGAGAATGCAATTCTGATCAAGTGGCTGCCACCATCTTAACTGCTTCTCATTTTAAAATAAACGAGCTGATTTGACCGCCCGTTGGTTTGAGGTGATAAAATATGTTGTCATCCCCCCCCCCATGCCGACGGGGGCTGAACTTGGACTTAAACGACATCTAGAGTGTTACTCAACAACCCCGAAAACTATGGATTCGACACTAGTCCCTCCCTAAGGGCGTTAGAGGTTTGTTGCCTAAGATACACGTTGTTTAATGAATTGATATTAAAGCCAAATTTGATCACTTACAGGTAGTCAACCCGTCGAACAACATTGTAGTGTGGGTTGCCGCGTGCTTCGCTTTTAAATATTCCATTATTGTTATCACCGCCATTGGAGTTCAATGGACAAGTAGATGGTTAATTATCTCTGAAGATAATAATTTTAGAATCAAAGTGATATGATAACTTTCCAGTCCGGTACAGTGTCTGACCATGTGCGAAAAATCATTCCAATCGGGTCAAATACTTTTTTCCGTGATGCTCACGCAAACATACTCACTTTTAATTTTATGTATAAAGATGAGAAATATTCTGAGTTAATGGGAATTCCGATCCCTACTTGAAATATACAGTGATTAAAATGTAGCGTAAGCCATGGGATCCATCTAGTTTATACTTTCGCGCTTCAGACAACCCTCTTCTGAACTTTAATACTGTTTGGATCTGGTCACTTTCATGTCTTTTAGCGCAGTTGGTAAGACGCTAGACTTCTAATTAATAAATCCGTGTTCAAATCTCGCTCGCACATCTCTTTTTTTTTCTCTTGTTCCCAGTATTCCTGAAAATTAAATGGTGTCTGTTTTTTATTAGCCAAGTTACTGGAAATGTCCAGGTTATGGTTGCCTAGCTTTTTCCTGGAATGCTTCGGAAATTATTTAACAGTGTATCTAGTTATATATAAAAAAGAGTTAGGAATATTAATTCTGTTATAGAATCAGGGATTTTTGTGTGAATCTTTTTATCCGGATTGTATGCTCGGTGAAGAGTGTTATTGCTATTTTATTATTATTATTATTATTATTATGTCGGAATGGAAAGAAAAGATTTCCCGAACAATGAGAAAATCCTCTATTTTTACTCAACCAGACGGGATATTATTATACCGCTCATAACCAAAGCAATCCTGTTTTTTTGGGACGGATGTCAAGTGGCAGATCACTTTTCCCCATTCCATCAACAGGGTTGAATATTTAAATAATTATATTGGAACAATTTATGATTCAATCCAATATTTTAAAATGTTTGGAAATGACAGAAGAAATTATTTAAAAGTTTTGGATAACCCTTTAGGCAACCAATCAAATTGTAAAACTGTTTACCAGCAGGCAAGTTTTCTGTGTATTTAAAAAAAAATATAGAAGCTGAACAATTTTTAAGCCCTTTCGTGCTTCCTATTTTTTTTCTTCGTATTACATAACTTCCACCCTCTCCTCCCTCTTTTGAAGTAGAAGGAACAGCAAACACGAGGATGGATGACCTTACAGTCACCTGTATATTCATGAAGCTATATTTAGCCCCAGAAGACCAGAGAGATGCCTAAGATTCTTCGTCTCGCCCATGTCACGTTTTCTTTTTGGCGCCCATAAAAGTCATTGCGGACGGACGAGGGTTGGACTTGGCTGCAGAGAAAGAAAGAAAGCCTTACTCAACAGGGTTGAATTATCCATAAAAGGATTGTTGCAAGAAAACATTCCTCACCTCAGCCTCATCAATAGCTGACTACATTAACATTCATCTCACAGCATGGAGTCATCTTAAAAAGAATTATTTTTTTTAGAAAAAAAAAACTATTCTACGTGTACAAAGAAATCTCTCTTGGAATGTTTTGTAAGAACATGTTGTAAAGTGAAGAAGTACACTCATTGGTCAGCTCTACAAAGATATCTTAACACTATAGAAAACGTTTTTACGGTTGTTCAGAGGGAGGAATATTGGGCACTAGGCATAAAAAATCACCGTAAAAACTGCATGACTTGACAAGATACTGCATAAATTATTGTACCCAGAAGCACCTGCTCATCTTCACACAAATGTTGTACAGGTTTATTATAATCAGATTAGCCTAATTTTGTAATAAAATGGACTCTTTTTTTTCTTGTTCTTTTCATCAAGTTACCGCGAACGGTAGCAACCACAAGTGCCAAGGAAACGAGAGTTTTTCTAGACGCTATCGCTTAGGTTTTCTTTGACTTGTTATGGAGAGCTTTTAAACTTCTAAGAGAGGTCCTACGTTGTTAAAGTGGGCTCCAAAATAGCCCTGTGGACTTTGATATAGGGACAATTCGGACAGAGAGTGATTAAGACAATCATCCGAATAACAAGGCATACAATGTTTGCTGTAGACTACTCTATAACTGCCATAAAATTCTCGAAACACCAGTGCAGTATCTAGTCTTTTAATGTGATAGAAAATGTGTGGGCTTAATTTGAAAGTTCATGAGTACGATATTAGGACGTAGGAAGATGTGAAGCTGCAGTGTTTCCGTAAACCTTATTGTTACTGTGAGACGCTGGTGAAATTCATATCAGACATAGTAAGACATGTTCTAAACGCAGGAGGACTTCCTACAAAGTATTAAATTATATTTGTGTTCTGGAATCACGTTTATTTTGATGTTCAATTACATGTACAAAATTTATTTTGAATTTTTTTCTTTAATCTGATAGCCTTATCTCTTCTTTCTAGCCTCTAGGAACAAAATTGTTAGTTTCTTCTATCTATAGGGAATTTTTAAGTGCACATAAAAATGAGTAAATTCGCAAATTCTTTAATTTAGTCAATTTCCTGCCTTTTCTTCACACAACCAAACTCGCAGCAGTAAATTGTACCGTTTCTTATACCGATAAGTATTGAGTAAGACAGATCATTTATATTCTTCTAGAGCCGAAAGTACCAATTTGCCTTCATCATTGACCAACATCCCCATGAAACCGTTGAATTTCTAAAAACAATCTGTTCCCGTGAGAATTAGCGTCATCGTAAGCTATTTCCCTTCAACTTATGGACACGAAAAGAAGAGAGAATAAAATCCTTTTCCTTCCTTTATTATTAAATTCCACTTATTATTGCGTCATTCACTGATTTCAATAATCATAATACACATGCAATCAATATTTTCTTTTTTCTCATTCATTGACATCAAAGCATTATTTTCTCATAAAACTTTTGTTCACCTTCCGATTTCTCAATTCAATCATAAAGTCAAGGAGTGTTACACGCCATCACTCAGTATATTAAATAATCAAATCGTTTTTCAATCACAATAAAATTTGTGTAATAATTTTTCTCTAAGTGTTATTCGGAAGTATAATACGTGTCTGTCTTGCGCGTGATTATGGTGTACATACGCATACATACATAGAACTGAAGGAAGGTGGGGGTGGAGAAGGAGTGGGAAGAGAAAACTGAATGGATCAGAATCATATACCCCGATAGAAGAGGAAGTTTGATTCAGACTTAAGGCAAGCTTACATCAAGCTTGTCACTGCAAGTTTGTAAGCTTAAATCAAGCTTGAATCATAGTTACTAGTTGGCACCGGACAAGCTTACTGCAAGCTTGTCATGTCAAGCTTGTTACAACTAGTAGCCAAATATATCAACGCAACGGGCTACATCCAGGTTGAATCTAACTTGCAAAATCAATTTAGCTTAGTACAGTAAATTTCAAACTTAAATCAGGTTTGTTACATCAATCGTAAATACACAAGCGAAAATCAAGCTTTTCATAAGCTTGCATGTTTTGTAGGATATAATATAAAATGAAGTAAAATAACTACGTCTAGATTATTTTAATTTAGCAACTACAAATATATGTTTTGAGTACAGCTTTGCTCTGTTTCGCTCTACTCTGCTCCCACTTGCTTTCTTAGTGTGCAACTACCCTAATATTTCAGTTCTTTTGCTTAGTATGTTCCTTAGCTTTATAAAAGAAACAAATTTTCTTGTTCTTCCAATTCATCGCCTCTCTTTTTGATTATAGGCTAAGCTGTTTATGCGTTTTACGTGTTAAAATAAGTACATGTCATTCACTCCATGACAAATTGGTCACGATGAATCTTTATGTTGCAAAAGGATGCAGCACGATGCGTATTCGCCATTCGTTTTATTATTATTTTTTTTAAATAAATCATATTTCACTTTCCTTTTTCAAAAATATATTCAATGTTTCATCATCACTTATGGAAGTTTTCCATTGATTAGTGAGGTAAAAATTCTGTAAATCTGCATGAAATTGCAATTTTCGTGACGTCAACAACAAAAATAAGCAATAAAAATAAATAGTTAACGTATATAATTATAATAATAATAACATGACTGTAATTTATTAGTAATCAGCAGTTTTATCAGATTTAAATTTACTTTTCTTTTTCTTTGATTTATAAATTATTATGATGAGTTGATTTGTTTTGGATTATTTGGTTCCAGTGTTGGTCGTTTTTCCTATATCACATTATCATTATTTCTTATATATTCTATGCTTCAGTTACTTCATATCCTGGTGTTTTGTGTGTTTTTTCCTAGAGTTTAGTTTCAATTAAATTCAGCTCTGGATCTAATTTTTACAAAGCTATGAATGAAATCTAATCGACCACAAGATAAGAACTTTGTAATATTGTGGACTTAACCGTAGAAATAATATAGAGAAAAATCTTAGGGTAAAAATGAAACTTTTGTTCGTCGGAATTTGATCCCGTTATTTTATTATCAAGAATTATCAACTATTTGTATAAAACGTCATAGTTTCAAAAATATCTCTTGAATAACTTTCCAAGAGAATTTTTGTAAATCATAACATTATATTTGCATGCTGAACTGGCCAGCTCAGAGCCCTAGCCTGAATCCTACTGAGTTCCTGTGGTCCAAGCTGGACAGTCGGCTTAAGAATATGCTGTAATACCACTCAGGAGAACATGAATAAAGGAAATGGAGCTCTTCGTAGATTTCCGGAAAGTGGCTGTCGAGAAAATCAGTACCTCACCAGGAAATATGAAACGAGGTGTTCAGCTACTTTCTCGTAGCTAATGTTTGATGCCGTGATAAGTGTGAGAAATGAAGAGGAACAAGACAAGAGGTCCTACAGAGCGAGAGACGTTGAGGGTATCTTATGAAACTTAGGGGTTTTGATATTTGAAATTGAATATCGAAGTTTGATATTTTTATAATCGATATAAAACGATATATCGAATCAAAATATCGAATTTCAAGTTTCAATATCGAGGCGTTGATATTTTTATATGTTGATATTGATTCGATATATCGAAAATTGTATACTAGCAGGAATTCTTTAAATGCAGAAAGCTAACCAATGAAATGGACCTGCTGCTTTCATAGACATTTGCATTACAGACGGACAAAGTGAAAGTAATATACCCCCCCCCCCTTTATAAAAAAGAAAGAAAATCTTGCTCCATTAAAAATGAACTCGATTTGACAAACCCGAACCTTTCCCTGTGTACGGTTTTCTTAATATCTACTGATTTCCATTAATGGGATTTTACATTCAACTGTATGACTTAAGTCCGACAAAGATCTGAGAGATGACGTCCCTTGGGGAGCAATCTCCCGGAGAGAATCATTGCGAAGATAGCGGCCAGGACCCATCCCAGTTTTCATCTGGTGAAATTGAGGAAAATCAGGGGAAAACCCCAACCATGACGGCCGGCAAGTGAATTCGAACTTGCATGCAATTCCGCGAGGTTAACCACAGAAGATTGATTTCTCTTTCATCGAATCCTCATACATAAACCTCCTTGCTTTTCAATATTTTTTAAAAATTAATAATTTTGAAGGTTGGCGGCGAGTGTCATCACTTCGTTGTTGGAACTTAGTCCATTTTTAACGTTTGTTTACAAAACTCTTCTTCTGTTCTCGCGTGATGTTATTTCTATTAAGAAAAAAAAACTAGCAACAAGGTTATTGCTTAAGAGAAAACAAATTCTTTCTGTAACGAATGGAAATTTGTTCCACACATAACTGCAGTCGTAAATGCGAAGGAAAAAAAAATCATGTTAACAGGTTACTCCTTTCAGCAATGTTCAGACGATGACAAGGCGTGGAAAAGCTTTATGATCATGCATTTACATTACTCAAAAATCTTACGAGAGGAAATTATGGCATGTCACTGTAATTCCGGAAGGATAACTATACAGTGTACTTTCTTTAGCGTTAGGAAAAAGAAGTACAAAATTTATCTTTTACGCGCACTGTTCCGCCGCCCTTTCACTTTTGCAAAAATTCGCTTGAAAAATAGTTCAGGAATTGCAGATAAAAAATCTTAATAAACAGTTCCTTCCAAATGATCGTTCCGGAATTTGAGCGTGCAAAGGCTGTAACAACAAGGGTTTCACTTTGTTACAAGTAAACGTAACTTCACTTGTATACTCCGATTTTTATCTGTCGTTTTCTCTCTTTGGTCACTGTTAAGAGACCTCAGTACCTACCACTTTTTTTTTCACATTCTTTTCTTTAGCTCACAATGGTTCGTGGTGTCCTCAAATCTTGCAACGTTAATTTAACTCATTTCCCGACGTCTTACATTGATGAAATTTTGCACAGCAACGTTAGTCAGGTGACAATACAATATTACATCGTTACTTTCATATATTTTTACATATTTATATATTTTAAAAGCATATTATTTTTCTTTTTAATACGGACTTCTTTATCCTAAAATAAATAGTAGCCTGCAACGAAGTGTTGTTTTACTGGTTGCAGAATATTTTAGGATTTGGGTCACACGAACATCCAAATAACTAAAAAAATAGTTTTAAAAAACGTTTTAAAGATATATGATACTTCTCATAAACTATTCGTTCGAAAGTGTAAACAAATATGTTGTTTATGCATGACTAAAAAGAAAAGCATAGGGCGCACCAATTCAAGAATTTATAAAGTAACTGTATATGAGTACGCCTCATGCTTCTCTTTTTAGTCATGCATAAAGAACATAATTTTTTACTTTTAAGTACGAATTGTTTAAGAAAAGTATGTATTTAAATAGATTTATTTTTTATTTGCATATATATTTAAAATACTAAACCAATGACGAGCAGCACGGTCAAATTCAGGAACGGTCATTTGGAAGGAACTCTTCATTATTTTCTTATCTGCAATTCCTAAAACGCTTTTGACGCGAGTTTTACTATAAGTAAAATAGCGGAATCCATTAAAGTTTGGCTCCGAATCACTAAGTTTAATAGATCAAACTAGATTTGAACCAGGGATCACGCGCAAGGGCAGTGAATCTGATTTCCCATCTGTTTCTATCACTCTCTCTCTCTCTCTCTCTCTCTCACACACACACACACACACACACACACATAACACCCACACACACACCGCACACACACCCTCACACACACCCTCCACACGCACACATACATAAATGGGGGGGGGGATTCTTTTTAATCTCGTTTTGTACGTTTGGCTATTCGTCTATAACACAAACTAGGGACAGAATGAAAGCGGATACAGAAGACTATTGAAATCAGCAACCTCACCGTTTGTAATCTATTGACGACCGGTGACATATGTGCAGATTCGGTTTAATGCCGCACGTAACCTATTGCATATATATCTACCTCAAATTTTCAAATTTTCTTTACCTAAGGTGACCATATTTTTTCCAGTGATTGCGGGGAGAATCGGGATAATTTCCCTTCTTCCGTGTTGCAACAGTAAATTTGGCTACTCCCCCATCGCCCAACACTACATGTAAGATTCTTAATACAATTGTTAATATTTTTTATTTACATACTCCTTGAATTTCGAATTTAGAAATGAGAGGCGGTTAAGCCATTCAGAAAATCCTGAATGTGATTTTACAAAAGATAAACAGCAAAAAGAGCACATTTCAAGGATAGGCGAAAAAGTAGATAATACAAATTTAGGACCCTTGAAAAGAGTACATTCGGTAGCTCTAGTTTATAGAAGTCGTATTCGAATGTTTCTAAATGGAAAGGA
>JAGDQP010063456.1:0-11722 GCA_022664845.1 Lepisma saccharinum
TTATACCACCAAAATTTGGCTATTTTTTTTTATCCCAGGGTTATTAAGTACGGCGCTGAACATTTCTGTTTCTTTTTAGTGGAATATGCCATAACTAAAAGTTTTTTTTCTGTTTTTGTTGTTGTTGTTGTGATTATGATGACGATGATACTTTTCCGAAATTTGCATTTTCATAAAAGTACGTATCCATGCAGTTATATAAATATACAAATCAGAAACATGGAAGTTATAAATATACATATATCAATAGTAATAAAACTAATTATGTAATGTTTATAATTATAGCTTATAATTTTAGTAGTAACAAAGGTTTTCTTTAAACAAGTTTATCCGGCAACAGGAATGTTGCTCGCTTGTCAACTCATACCCAGATAATTGAGTATGAACAGACCTATCGGCAAATATTTGTCACGGAATGGGTCAACCCATAGTTGGGAACTCCAGTTAATAGAAGGGGGAAACGAATGACCATGTACTGTGGAAATAGGAGAACCGACCTCAACTTAGAATTTTGGGGTCAGTCATTTGGTACCCCAGCCCCCGGGATACTCGCTTGTAGCATTAATGTTGTACAGTTCTTAGTGATATTGCAGTGCTTAATCAATGTCTGAAATTAGATACTACAGTAAACGTTTAAATGTGATCGTCCACTTTAGTCTAATCCAATATGGATCAAATTGTCAGTCCCATACTTAATTTCTACTCTCCTTTAGTTATAAATAGCGAAGGCGTCAGGGTAAAAATGTGAAGAGGGAGACGGGTCTTCAATATTTCATATAAGTTCATGTCATATATATAAAATAAAGAATACTGATAAACTGGAAGGCTACAAAGGACTAAGGAAGATTTTGGGAGCTTTAGTTCCTCATAGTCTCCTGTATCCCTGATTATGATGCGAGTATAATACCCCATTCTATATATGTGATCCCATAAATTCTCCCTTCTACCATTTATCTGACAAATAACACCCTGGTCTATAATGTTCTGTCTCTCAATGTAGCCACCAGATTACAATAAATTAAATATAGTTGGGTTCAGTTTATCTTCATTGATAAAGGATATGACTATGTATCAAGCAGGTACGCTTAACTGACATAGCAGAAACTGAAGGAGAGAACAACGTTATTATACAAGGTATAATTTGAAGATGTACTCCATATGTGCTTTCCATACAGTGCCGTCATTTCAGCTTTTGCTTGGGGACAAGATCATTTAGGAAATACCTTATATGATAAATTGCTTGGCGCATATATCATATAATATGCATACAGGCTGTTTGATTAATATGTACAAAAAAATTGAGGGACCTCAATTGAAAAATTGTAAGTACCTGAGATATAACTAAGAAAAAGTTGATGAAAACGCGTGTCAAATATTCAGTACTTTCGGAGCTATAGGCTGCCAAATCCGTGGGAAAATGAATTTCAGAGTTGATTATTTCGAATACAAAAGAAATTGGAGAGTAGGCGGTTTAGATAATATTAGAGGAAGTGAACCTGGTCTAACCAAAAGTGCATATTTGAAAATTGTACAATCATGGCGCAAGGGGTTCCCCAAAAGAACCGGGAGATTCCCAAAAATTCATCCAAGTAAAGGTGGATCAAAACAGCATAAATGAGACGAATTCTAGACAGGTAACAATAATTACTTTATCGCATATCGATATTTCAAGTAGATTCCGTATGCGGAGCGATGTTTAAAAATCGTGTGGGATTACATAACTGTCATGAGTATGAGTAACTATAACTTTATGAGCAGTTAGTTTATTTGACACAAAGGAGATATTTTGTCATTTCTCAGTCGAATGGCATGCTTATGTGAATAACAGATGCAGCGGAAGGTAAAAGGTAACCCCGTTGGTCTGGTGGGCATTGCGCGGTCAGTGTGCTCCGGTGAAGAATCCCAGTTGGGTCATGGAACCTTGTCAGCATTTAGAACTGTACTGAAACAAAAATCATCCCTATTATTATTGATTAAAAAATGCACTAGAATTGAAAAAATGAGGGCTGAATTCATAAAACGTAATGTATCAACCGAAATAGCATGAAATTGAAAAGAACAAGGAACACTCATGAGTATTTCAAATACAGTTGATAGAATGTACACAATATTCTGACAGGATCTCATCATGTGATTTGATTTGAATTTGTAAAATTGAGTATGATACCTTAGAATGTTGAAATCATAATCGGGAAAGACTGAATTTCTATGTAGATCCAAAAACAAGGGTTCAATTGCAGTTGGCTGTCCTACTTAACAGACGGAAAACACAATAGCAAAACTGCTTGGTGGAGACTAGTAGCTACGATCGCAGATATGAAATAACCACAGGGGAGACAACTCGTGTTTGTATGCCATTCAGGACGAACATAATGATTTCAGAATGTTCACTTATTCCCTGTCCCACAATAGGAACGCCGAGATGCTACATCGAACAGAGACACTAACCGCTACCTTTACCATTCAATTCCACTGGACAAAGTTCGTCGAGGGACATCATCGTTCAGAGGTAATGATGTGAAGCTCCAACGTACATTAATTCGCCGTTCCAACGCTTGCGTTCACTCTGATGGAGACCATATTGAACACATATTGAAAAATTATTATACTATCAGGCCAGCTGCTTATTGCTAAAATATAAAGAAGATCGCAAAGACATCACTCATGTGGTCAGTACACTGCATTAATTTCATACATTTTGGATTTGAATTTATTTACGACCTGTAGGCTCATTTCTTGTCAATCACAAGCGGTACAAGCGTAATGTTCCACAAACGAAACTATGATTTCTTTATTTGCAGCATAAGAATAGCATTTCAACGGTTCTTTGTAGTGTTTCTTTTACGTTAATGTCTGTGTGTGTGTGTTTAGCAGTGAGGGGAGGAGACAAAACAATAATATCAGGAGAATGTGCGCCTCTAAAGCCCTTTAGATAGGGTTGTCAGACCCGGTTTTCAATGAACGAATATGGATATGGTTTGTAGCTAACATATGATGTAATGTTATTTCCTTCAATATTCTGTTTGAATGTTTGAAATGTTCCGGTTTTTGAGTTAAACAATCTGGCAACCCTACCCTTAGACGATCATTATTATTCACTACCACTAGTAATGGTATCATTACAAATACAGTGAAACTTTCCAACTAGTTTATGATTTTAGCACTATTTTCAAATATGCAATTTTTGTTAGACCGGGTTGACTTCCTCTAATATTATCTAAACCGCCTACTCTCCAATTTTTCGTATTCGAAATAATCCACTCTGAAGTTTATTTTCCCATGCATTCCGCAGCCTTTAGCTCCCAATTTTTAAACCTTTTCTTAGTTGGGTCTGAGGAACTCACCCTTAAATTTTGTACGCATTAAAGAAACGCCCTTTATATATATAATGATTAAGGTCTTTTGTATATTTGGGTCAACAACCCTCACTATGATTTTGGAATGGCTTATGTCATTTATTCATTCTAGTGCTATATCGATCTCGATTTCAGATCTACCATTTGCTACGTAATACGCTCTCAAAGTATCCATCCGGCGTTCGCTCCTTTCAGCTAACGAATTTCCTCAGTCGTATCAGGCGAAAGTTTGGATGGTACTCCGACTTCTGAGAGTGGTAATCTCGGAGTTACATGGATGGAGGTATTGCCGGGTAGTATTTTGTTTCCTAACCCTCCCTTTTGCATGGTGAGAACGCCATGATTTAGCACTTGAATGCGTGTTTGTTTTTTGACTCGCCCGCCGTTCCTGCCTAAACTTTCTTTCGGGATGCTTATGGTATGCATTTTAGGATGTAATTTTTGTAATTTAGGATGTAATTTAGGAGATTCTTTCTCCCCAACCCGCCCACCCCGCTCCCTTTGTCTTTATAGCGGAAAACGAAGTGACCGAACACCCCTTTTTGTTCATGATGGAATACCGTTCTGTTAATTCAACCCTCATCTCAGAGGGCCAAACCACGACAGAACTGCTACCATCACAGTGCACTTCCAGCAATCTCGTTAATGTAGGGGGATGGTCGCCATGGACTGGGGAATCCATGGATCGCTATCGCGATCAAAAAATTCGGGACAGCACATTTTCCGTAACACATGCCACGTCAAGGTGTTTTTCCGGTAGGGTTAACTTTTGTTCGAATTTACAGTGAAATCAGTGCTTATTTCCTGAAAATTTAGTGCATCAGATTATTGTTTTTTAATTCGGTTTATTCGCGGCTTTTGTGTTCTAGCAATGAAATTGCATGTGTGGTTTTCGTTGCCGAACAAGAATGCAGTACATACAGTTTAGTCTTCTTTCAGCTGGTGCCTGAGTCAGCAATATCCCAAGTTGTTATAGATAAGATCGGTTCATGGCAGGCAAAAAAATGTAGACGATTCTGGTTTTCCAAGGTTTTCTAAACCACTGAATTCTTCTGCCCTCGAACTTTCTACCCTCAACGATTGTTTTGATTCATAGCACACTTGTTTGTTTTGGTTTCATTTTAAAATCAATTATCGCGACTAAAGTTTGCATTTCTACGTGTTCTATGTTCATGCAATGTTATGGCTGCTTTGGAGGGAAATTTTTGTTTGTTTGAAGACAGCTTTTTCGCTTTTATTTTTTTAGTGAATGAGTATTTTTGTCTCCGATTCAGTTTTTGTGTTGCCTTTTCGGGCAGGTCAATAACTGAAGTGGATCCAGTTTTCTAGACAGACCAGTGATGCGGTTGGAGTATGTGGCTCACCAGGGCTTGAAGTAGGTTCTAACGGGGGACGATGGATCTTTTGCGGAACGGTTTAAAGCCTTCGTGCGCGATCATCGGTTGTTTGTGTGTATTTGTTCCAAGCTAGTTCTTGTATATTGGTGTACATGAGAGGGTGATTTTTTGGTGTGGTTTTGGGGACGAGTTGAGGAAGTCAGCTTCGTAGCGCGTTTACGCTCGGGATAGTGCGCTTCTCTTATGTAGGCTGTTTCCTAATTTGTTTTCGAGTAGTCTCTGGAGCATTATGAAACCAGAAGTAATTGACGGTGTGTGTGTTGTAGTCCCTCGACAAAATCTGGGTTTTGGTGAAACTTGATACTTTAGGGCCATAGAAATGTCTTTTCTTAAGTTCGGTGTCTTTACATATGTGTGGTCTCGACAGAATTGGTTCAAAAGTTGGCGGGAGATCTCTCAAATGTCTGGAAATTTAGCCAATTTATGTTTATTTTGTGCTACAATTCCACAAGTTGGGTAGATGTCATATTTTTAGTGAAAATTCATTTGGCAACGTCATCGACGCATTTTTATGTACTAGTTCGGCATTCATTCGCCGATCGACGATGTCACGGCAGAGCTAAAGAAGAATGTTAGTTTTAATTTCGTTACAGTTTTTTCTTTTTTCTTTTTTTGAAATATCTTTTGACAGCAGGACGGTTGGAAGAGTACGGGATAGCTGCAGCAAAACGCTCGGCAATCTTTTCTGGTGTTGTGCTCCGCACACACATTGTCCACCCACACGTACTTTTGTTCTTGTCGTATAAGCTTATGTTGGAATCCACACGAGAAGAAATATTTATGGCAACGTATGAAATACCATCCATTTAGTAGGAGCGAAACGAAAGTCCCAACATCGATCAACAGGTAATTGGGAAAGTGCAGAGAAAACACTTCTTGTATGGTGATTACGCTGTATGATGACAAGAGAATACTTGTTTACGGTTAAATATGCATTGGCTAGCGACGTAAGAGATTTTTCTTTTTTCCCGCTAAATTTCAGAAGTCATCAGTGATGATGAACTTTGATCGATTTCCTTGTATGCTCCAAAGACGTACAGGCGTCGATTTTCTTTTATTTTTATGAACAGTTCAACTTTTTGGGTCATTAGGTTTTGTTTTTGTTTACATTTTATAGGTCAGTAAAGACGAACCAACAATTATTAGAAACTAATCGATTGATTGGTTGTCATGTTTCCAAGATTTCTTAATTTGTTGGGTTAAGCCGAAACAGAATAAATGGAAACGCTAGAAAAATTTGGGAAATAGTAAAGCGATATCGTGTACTTGTTTTTTCATAAGTGGTTACTTACTTTATGACCAATGTAAGTGTTTTAGACCTATGTGTAATCATATGTCAGTAAGAAGTAGAGACTTCCACATAATTAGGGCGACGCCCCCTACTTTATTGTATAGTAGTCTCAAATATTTAGTAAAAATGTGCGGAGAGTTGAAAATCAGTACTAGTATTAAACGTCTGGATTTGGTACTAACACATGAATTTCTTCAGTCATATTAGGCGAATATTTGGGTGCTACTCCGACTTCTGAGACAGGTAATTTTGAAGTCAACAATAATTCACAGTCATATTCAACCCACTACAGGATGAGAAGCCTCTTCCGGAGTGAGGAGTTGGTCTACGTCAGTCACGCTGTCGAGATGTGTTGGAAGAGCAGAACCGAAGCTCTCAACTGTGATCGGACTGGCTTTTATTCACAGAAACCCCCCAATTGCATCGCGATACTTATTGGGCACCGTTCCATACCCTCTCGCTTTGGGAAAAACTCACTCGGCAGAGTCGGGAATCGAACCCGGTCCCCACGATCAGCAGTCAGCGACGGTAACTACTAGACCAGCGGGGAGGATATATATATATAGTAAATGAGATTTACACAGAAATATACAAAAAAGAAAATCTATCTACATTGAAGCCACTAACTGAGGAAACCAGACAAATACAATAGTACTTGACTTCCTCTTAACAAAATGAAACTCTCAGCTCACGGAGAGGAAGACAAAAATTATACATATTTTAAAAAGACCTTAATTAAGACCATCACACCTTTAAAATAACAGAACTCCTCATTGGCACACGTTAGGAAGTGAAATGTTCCCAAATCTAAACAAAAGCTAGATCTTAAAGCTCACTTACAAATTAATATAAAGAAAACGCTCTAATCTACTTGGTAACTCTGACAGCTGTAAAATATAGGCCCTGGGCGCCCCGAGATATGAAACGAAGACTGCCCGGAGATGTGCGAAGACATCTAATTAAGCCATTCAGGGAGAAATATCAAAACGGATAGGGTTTTAAAAAATACCCGAAAGGACCTACCGCTTAGGCAGTACACTGCCAATATTGATAAGATACTTAGTACAAACAATTACAATGCTCCAAACAAAATGAATAACTGTTACAAAAAATATAGAAGGCTTCTCTCTTTAGGCTTTAGATGACGCAAGTTGTCCTGTTCTCGAGCAATTCTACAAACGTAAAGGTGCAGTTTCGTTTGTGCGATGATCTCTAGCAACTGCTGCACGTGTCACTGCATTGACACGTTGAAGGTAAATCAGTGGAGTCTGTTTGGTTTGGTTTGTGCGTCGGACGCATGGTGTCGCTCAGATGGCAAAGCATTGGTTTCCTAGTTGGAAACCCATTCTCCGTTGTCTAATGGCTAGCGTGCTGGACTTGGGATAGGCAATAGGTGGGTGGGTACGTGGGTACCCACGACTGACGATCTTCAATGAGGTTTTCCAGGTTATTCCTCAATTTCACTAGACGAATGCCGGAATAACACCCTAACAAAGGCCCTGACGGACTCCTTTCACTTCATAGTCTCTCCGCTATCAAGGCCTGAACCTCAGATGCGTAAAGACCACAAAATTAATTTTAAAAATTCCTATTCGGAAGTTCCTGGGTTCACTCCCACTGGTCGACTATTCTGATATGGTTTTCAGGGATTTTGCTCAGTCGTACCACGAAAATGCCGAGATGGTACTTTCGAATTAGTCCTGACCTGGTCCTTTCCCATACATTATCCTGGCCTGACCCTGCTTAAAGACAAAAAAACTGAATTAAAATTCAATTAGTACATCTATTCCGTTCGAAACCACTAAAGTAAGTTGAAAAGTATAACCTATTTTTAGTTCTGTACTTACGTCAATGTAACACCAAGTTTTCCTTCTAATTCAATCACTATTCTTGAAGTTTCTTTATATCTTCTTTAATAGCTGACTGCACAAAATTAAACTGATGTTTTGTTAATCGAAAGAAGCTATGAAACTTGCTCTCATCATCGATAAGATATTTTGTGATCAAGTTGGAATGGTATCCTACCTAGTATCTTTTTAAATATATTGCATACATTCTCTTTATTTTGGGTTTTACGAACTGTTTCATAACATTCTCGTCCAATTCTTGAGGTTTTAGAATATACAAACATGTCTATTTCTGAATGTCATTCATTTTAGCAGTTGGCACCGCGCGTGCCAAGTGCATAAACGAAACTACCCAACTAAATTCTTTCATCGCATGTGACCATCACACAAACAAAACTGCACCTTAACTCGGCCATATCCCGAGCCAAAGGACTCAGAAATGTTCAGGAAGGGAAACACAAAAAGAGGCTTACTAACGCTCGTATTATAATAATTCTAAAAAAATGCCACACATTCTAAAAAAAGCACATTGCTGTAGTTTACGTTGTTGCTTACTACACACATTCAAACGTTACAAGTGCGCAGAAAAATAACAAGGCACTGACACAAATCCAAAGAAAAAATAAAATAAAATATTTTAAAATAACAAAAGCTAGAATTCTCAACAGAAAAAGTCCACACCAAACCAAAATATCAAATGATCCAACCGAATATATTATTCAGGGGCAGTGGCAAAATAGTTGAAGAAACCAAGTTACCATTGGCCGCTTAGAAATGTTTAGCAAAACAGTACACAATGAGGGGTTTACATTAATTTTCAAAAACTTAAAATCACACACATTTCAGCTAGTATGTGCTGAAGAAGAACAATGGAAACCCTATTCTTCTTACCTCTTCTAAAAGATTTTTAAAACGAAACCAAACTACTCATCTTCTACATACATACGCTCAATAATATACCCAAAATAACATAAAGGTGGCCTGCTGGGCAATCTAGCTCATCTGCTATACACGGGGTCACATCTTTGTAGAGGTTCATGAAACGAAGGTTTGGAAAACCACGTTACCAAAAAGCTGTAAGTATAGTCTTTAAAAGTTGACTGACTTTCTTTAGACGTTAACAACAATTCAACATCAAACAAAACACTAACTGGATATTTATACAATAACAAAAAATGCCAACAATAATAATAATAACAAACATCAGAGTACAGTCACACTGGTTCTGTCGAGCACAATAGACATGCAGACACTAACCAAACAGAAAACAAAGAAACACCAAAGCTAGGCTCCAGAATTATTTATTCATTTTGCCTTATTGATTGTGGCGGAGTTAAGGCCGTTAAACAATTTCTTCCACTTAACCATAGATACACTTTTATGAGTGCACATAATACAATAACATAATAACACATAGAACATAATTAACTTAAGAAGAGATAGAGATAAACATACACACACACATTCACAGAAAAAGATATGATACTATAAAAAGCACAGCAATACATTACCAATAGCATCAGACTATAAAATAACTGACAGTTAAACTAGTAGTAAACCAGTTGCCCACATTTTATATGTCATGCTTTCACTATTCATCCACATTGATTAAATATTGACACAAATATTAACAACAGAAATACTACTACTAATGCACCACAAATCGCTACTCAATACACTTTACTCAAATCTACATATGCTTGTGGAGTGTTTGGTTCCGGAAATTAATGTGTCACTTGTGATTTTCACTACTCAAATTCTGACATCAGGTAGGTATTTCAAATAATGTCCGTACGAATATTTAAAATATGAACATTATGTATGTTCTCTTTGATAGAGTGAAATGCAATATTTTTTATCCACATAATAGGTTATTTTAAGAAAAAAGACTTGAGCTAGTCATTGTAATAGAGCAAGTTATAGACGACTGTTCATATTGTTTAAATCAAGATAGAGATTATAAAATGTGTATTTATATTATTTAAGTTTTGACATTATTTTGTGACGTAGTTTGGGACATGTTCGATGGATGACATATGAAAGATTTATATGATTAATGAATAGAAGTTATTGTCGAGTGAGAATTATGCAACCTGATACTAAATAATGGAAGTGATTAAATCCAATGATGACACTTTGTGAGCTGTATATTAGAAAAGACACAGGTATTACTTTAACTTACGTCGGGAGTGAATTTTCGAACGAAATAAATCACAGGCTCATGGATCGGAATCATGGTAATGTTACGTCATAGTGACATGTTTCTCTCCATATTACCATTGATGATTTCGTATAAAATCACTGATAGTATGTTGAGTGAGAGATAGCGAACGAAGATGGGTTAGAAGAACTCATATATATATATCATCATATTCAGCCGTTTTCTATCCACTGCTGGATAAAGTCCTCCCCCTTTTCTTTCCACATATCTCGGTCTGCTGCTATCCTCATCCATGAAGCTCCTGAAAAACGCTTCATTTCATCTACCCATCTTACATTTGGACGTCATCTCGGTCGTTTCTTTTCTCTAGTGCTAACTCCTGAGGTGCTTTTAGTATTCAAAATAGTTAAATTAATCAGTTTATTTAAACAATCATTGAAAAAATCCTAAATTTATAATTTTTATATAGTTTATGTAAACTTGCGTTCTGAAGTGAGAATAAAATAAGTCGCCATGTTTTGTAAGGATGAGCAAATGAAGCATTACTTCAGTTGCACAATGCAAAGCAATTCATTGCATCAGACATAACGATGTAGGAAAGTCTCCTTAAGGCGTTGAATGTTTTGTAATGTTGAAAAATTTACAGTTTTCATGATAACTGGACTGAGTAAATACAAGCAGCCAAATGTTACGTCACAACAATACACAATAATAATTATGGAACATTTTAATATGACTAAACGGAAAGCAGGTTAGGGGTCGCATGGCGCTCTGTCATATTGCATCCATAACCAAAAGTAAGGCGTTTAGAGGCTCTGACCCCTCTGACCCCTCTGACATATCGCATTTATAACCAAAATAATCTAAGATAGGGGATTCTACAGAAGTAACCAGAAAAATACGTAATTCACAGACGAATGTGAGAAAAGTCAGACTCGGTGATTTTATTTGCTATATATGCACTTCTCTGACAAACAGTTAGAAAATTCAGGTTAGGTGACGTTTCTATGTACGCACTTCGCGGACGAAGGTTTGAAAAATAAGTTAGATATTTTTTATATATCAACAATTCACGGACGAAGGATAGAAGTAAGACAGATAAGGTATTTCTTTTCTATATACGGACTTCACGGACATTGGTTATCGAGGAAGAATAAACGATGACTTTCTCAGGGTGGCAGGTGAAGACTGCAATTCGAATCAAACCATCCACAATTTATCATGTAATACAGCTTCCGGAGCCATCTTGCCAGATAATTACACTTCGTTATCTTCTGTTCAATTAAATGTATCGAGCTGGAATAAACGATGTCTAGCTGACAATGGCACAGGTAACTTAAAATTGCACTTACGTAAGCGATAGGGTGTAACATCAGACAATGAAACGAACCTCCCAACCCGAGAGCACCATTGCCATTTTTCGAAGAACAATGAAATTATGCTAGATACGTGGATAAAACGGTGTTTGGTACCGAATGGCACCGCAAAATGGATAGTTTAGTTAGCTCAGAATAGCAAAAATATGTGATGTCACAGAGTACAGGCGGCCACTTTAAGAGATATTTACATTTAGATATCTGGCGTTCTAATGCACTAAGCTGGAATATACGATATCTTACTCAGGATTGCATATGAAAGTACAGAGTCAAATCAGAATGGCGCAACTATGT
>JAGDQP010063457.1:0-11722 GCA_022664845.1 Lepisma saccharinum
TGTAGTAGTCGAGGTGGGTGAGGGAGTCTGATTTCGTCCGATAATTACTCAAATGCTAAATAACTCCAAAGAACAAGGACATATAGCATAAAACAGAGCCAATAAGAAGTAATCTCTTGATATGATGTGATTTTTACACAGAAGAAAAAAGTTAAAATGTACCCTCGCTGTCGTGATGTCACTCTAAATCTGGTTGATCATTTTCCGGAAGGAGCCATGTTAGATAAAAAAAAGTGTTGGCTGTGTTGAGTATGTAAATTAAAGTTTTCCAAAATTATTACGCACGATGAGACCAGAAGGTTATACGCTATTACAAATCTCTTTGAATCAATCTTATCAAACCAAAAGGGGCCGTCCAAAGCACAACCGCGATAAAAGAAAAAGTTAATTATAATAATAATCCTCGGGGAGGGGACCAATTATAATCCTGTAAAGCATGTGGAAGTATCCCACGATATCGCATGTAAAGACCTACTGTGACCAGATATTTATAGTTTGACACTCCGAGTCTGCTTGTACTTTCGAATGTATATTTAAGAAAAGTGAATGTTTCCAAATACTTACTGGTGCCCATGACGAAGATTTGACTATCAACTGTTTGAAGGTTTCTGACTATCACGAAGCACTATTTAAAATTTGTCACTAAGAAGTACTGTATCATTTCGGAGAGAAACAGAATTGAACACAGAGTCTTCAAGATTAATAGATGCAGATTTGTGAGTTTGAATGTCGCCGAACAAAGGCAGAGATCTGACTTCCAAGATTTAATGCAGGAGGCTAAGTGAAGTCTTCTTTTCTTTAAATACTGTATATATGATCTGCTTTCTGTCTTCTGACCTACCGAGATGGCGCACACATCTGAGTCAAGGTTTCTCCTTCGAGTCCTATTAGATCGTCACAGATTTTGTACCATCGAAAATACACTTTGTTTTGACCACAAGACAGAAAAACAACTTTATTCTTGGCTAGAATTGTGTTGTGTCCTCTTTCTTCTGCTTGAATTATAGCACAAGATAGTTTTTTTTATATTTGGCTTGTTTTTATGTCACCTTTTATTTTATATAAAAAAAACATTTAAGTTGATGGAGTTGTAGGTAGTGGAATATCGCATGATTCTTGCAATGCCCTTTCTCAGAATTACAATGGCTTATAATGGTATAACAGGCCCCTTGTAAAGATCTTACTACTTTTCAAGGCGTCATAGTAAATCTATGCGCCATAAAAATTTTCTCTTAAAATAAATGATTCAAAGGGAATACATAAATATGTATAAATACCATAACTATTTGTAATTATGTTACATTCGTTCTAGCGTCGAACAACAAAGATATGTATATATAGAAAAAACGAAAACCAATAATTGCAGTTTGCATATCCTGCAACTATCACCACAATTTCTGACAGCTTGCGTAATTGCATTCGAATGTTCTTACTACATTCATTCTATCGTAAAATATAATAATAAATATATATAAAGGAAACCGGAAACCATTAAGTCTGAAGGTTTCCTGATTGTGCATCAGTCACCACATTTTATTTTTCAGTTTCGGTGGTTATTGTATGATGTTTCAATACTATGAACGAAACGAAAAAGAAAAACACATTTATTCAGATCTGAGAACGAGTTATCCTTTTGTTGAAAGGAAAACACTTTATTGGGGGTTCACAAAATTTGATCCTGGAAAGTTCTTCATATTTGAGTCCTGCACACTTTTATTGAGAGCTGAGAACGAAATATACTTTGGTTGAAAAAAAAACACTTTGTTGTGGAGTTCCACAAAATTTGATCCTGAAAGGTTGTTCATATTTGAGTCTTGCACACTTTTATTGAGAGCTGAGAACGAAATATCCTTTGATTGAAAGGAAAACACTTTGTTGGGGGTTCCACAAAATTTGATCCTGGAAAGTTCATATTTGAGCCTTGCACACTTTTATTGAGAGCTGAGAACGAAATATCCTTTGGTTGAAAGGTAAAAACTCTTGTTGGGGGGTTCCACAAAATTTGATCCTGAAAGGTTGTTCATATTTGAGTCTTGGCGTGTCCTGTTTCAAAAGAGACTATGTTGTTATTGAAACTGATGTTGGGTATCACTTTGCCGTGTTCCTTATATGAAAAAAGTGTTACTTACAGCACTGTACAGTTCTTCAAAGGATGCTAAGAGGATAGTTGAGTGACTGGATTGTAGATCCCATGACGGTAGGTGGATGAAGACAAAGATGTTTTAACTTTGGAGTCTACTCCTGGAAAGTCCTGGTGACCGGATATAGGCGGGGTATGTACAACCATCTTGGAGTTCCTTGTAAATCGGCAGCGTAATCCAGGTTACAGTGATGTGGCTTGGAATAGCCGAAATCGGGCGGTATATATTACTTCTATAGTGTTGCTGGCTGTATAGAACAGTCACACGTTTCTCTGGCTTCGCTGGTTGGTTATCTGACTGGTAATTACTGCCTTTGCAAGGTTTTGTTGGGCGTAACCAGGTTGATATATTTAGATAGGTGGCAAATGAAATAATCAATTGGAAAGGATAAGTTACTAATACTGATTAAGCACGTAAGTGACCGGGAGTAAAATATTGGTGATTACATAGACACGTATATCGGTAGAACAAGCAAAATTTGGTAACAAGTGGGGGGGGATAGTTTATTCTAACTAAGAGGGTAGAAAAATGGCATATTTAAACGTAAGCTATTTTGATACACATTCATTTCTCTTTTCTCTATTGTTTATATTATGCTGTTTTTAAAATCACATCATACCCATAGAGTTTAACTGCGAAGAAAAAAATCTAGTCTTTAAGGAAGTGAAAGTGGTGAACCAGCGTTATTTCTAGAGAAAGGAATGTGGGAAGGAGGAGAGTGGGTGGAATTACCCCGGGAGGGAAAGTACTTCAGCGTCGAAAAGAGACGATTTTAATTAGCGCGGTCAGGGGAATTTTCGTGAAAGTGATACACTTAGGTGCAAAAGACATCAGTATGTGTTGATGAGTGATAGAGTGAGGTTGTGTGAAGTATAAGAACTTATATTCTTGTGTGTGAAACGCTATCCCGTGCGTGAGTAACTTGGTGTTTTAACAAAAATTTTGTTATCTTGTAACCTTAAAAACTCGAGAAAAAGAATTAGAGTGAAAGTAACTTCGTAAATCTGCTGCTTACGCGTATAGGGTCGAGCCTTAATACGATAGGAGACAACCTGCAACGGTGAGTACAAATTCATGTTGGCTATATAGAGCTAAGGAAGAGTTCTATTATATGTGCTTGTGTTTAAGAGTTTTGGTTTTGGCGCTGTTCGAGAGAAGGAAATGATTTCAGTTCTTAGGCGGGAAAACAAGGTAAAATTAAAATGAAGTGTGTACATATTGAATGTTAAATCGTGGGTTTGCCAACGGAAGGAGATTATATACGAGGAATGTGTTCTGTGAAGTTCTGCGAGGTTTGTAGCAATAATACGTTTTGCATATTAAATAAATTAGAGCACCGAGAATTAGAATTAAAGGAATGGTAACCATAGAAATCACGGCTGGAAGGTTTTCGGTTAAGATTTGTTGAATGGAAATCAGCAGTAACGTGGCAATCATTATCGTACGTCTGTAAAGAAAAAAAAACAATTGTCGGTAAAACCAGTGTGTATTTTAAAAATGTTGGGCAGCTAGTGGTAGATGTTCGTGGGTGTGATGAACGGGTGGGGTGGGAGGCATTTTATATGCTTTTTCGAAATAAAATAGTAATAACAATCGTGATCGCTATGTGAGTAAAAAAATTGAGCGAAAAAATGGATGTCTGGATTACAGGCAGATTTTCAAATGGAAATAAATTCATCCAGTAAGTTGTTTGCCAAGATAGGAGGTACAATATGGTCTGGAAAATTTAGAGGGGTGCTCGTTGAATTAAATGGTGGGTATGTAGTGTTTATTAAAGTTAGGGGGAACAATAGGTCTCTTAATGAGAGAGTGTGAAATAAATTATTAATGCGTGGCTTGCTGTCTAATTTGCATATAGGTGTACCTATAATACTAGGGATATTGTTAAGTAAGAATTTCGTGTCGCCAAGGTATGTTCAGAAATAAGCCCGATGTGATTACTGGGTGCAGCGTGTTATTTAGAGATCGTATGGTTACAACTGTGGGTGGGTTTGTTATTGCATAAATATCCCGATCGATGTTGCTTATAGAAAGGGTTTTTCTAGATGTACAAGACAGAGGACATACATTTTCAACTTGACCTTTTTCAGTTGAAATTTGAATAGGATTAATGCATTTGTTAAATTGTGAATCCTGTCTCTGTATTGCGGGAATTCTGCAAAGAAACGAGCGTTTTGAAACAGTGCATTCTGATAAATCAGCGAAGGTTAGAGGAATATTATGGTCTCTTGCTACTAACGAAAGAGTTGCATTTAGATTGATTTCGCAAGTTTGATTCCTTGAGGCTAAAGGAAAAGTTTTAATTTTGTATAGCGTCCAGTTAGGCTCGGAGAGAATTACAGGTATATTTACTTGAACCAGGAGAGTTTCTTCTGATACTGCACACTGAACTATAGGTAATTCATATGCGTTAGTGATAGAAAAGGCGGGAGTGATTGTGCTTCTTCGGGAATAAAGTTTACTTTTTAAACGTAATAAGTCTTTTCCCAAATTAGGAATAAAATTTAGGTGAAACCGGTTGATGGCCTAGTGAAATTTAAATTTTGATATGAAATAATGTGTTTGGTATCCTGAAAATGTCAATTTGAATGATTAAGTCAATAAAAGATCTAATGTGGTTTACACTGGAAAATATCGTTCGGAAGATAAATTGATCATTCTTACTGATATCTGTAATGGCATTTTGTACATCTTAAAAAGCTAGTTGTGAATTAGAAGCAGATGCGAGATGGCATTAGTAAAATTAAAGAGAACTGACTACATGCTCTGTTGATTATTTTCTAAAATTTGTATATGGCGTTTAAACTCCTAAAAATTAATTCTGTTTTCCTGTAACTGTGGCGTTGTGGCTGTTCCAAGCAAGTAATTCATTGCTATTCCAATGAACGGTAAGAGACTACGATGCTTACGAGTTGAAGTATCGGTCTCTCCGTAAAAATGTAAATTGTGTATTTCGTGTGTAATATTGTTCATGGCGTTAATGAGTAACTTAAGCGGTGCACAAGTTTATGAATTTTTAAGTGCATCGCAGCTGATGTTGAGGGAATCGTATTGTAAGTTGGGTAATGGAACAGTTTAGTACAGTGGCCACAATTGTTGTTAAACTATGGCCTGATTGACGGGTGACAGGTGGATTCCTAGAGAAAAGTGGGTGGGATTTTCTTGGGTCTTTAGGACAGGAAGGAAAACAAGCAGAATGAAATACCTAAAAAATAAATCATGAGTTTGAAATGGCGTGCATTAACTCAATTTGAACGTTTTTTTAATACTTTTATCTGAGTATCTGTGGCCTTCATAGTAAATTAAAAAAATGACAAGATGAAGTTAAGAGAGTTTGCTTGCGGCCAAGTATAATCGTAATCGTTATCCGTGGTTTGAACAGGTGGCTGACTCGAAAATTCGAGCGCGACACTAACTTTATCATAAGTATTTTGGATAGCTCTAAAATAACGTACTGGCTATTGAAAGGCGCCGTGGCCCTGTGCTGTAATGACGTATCTTACCTTTGTGGTGCGCGCTCTCTGGAATGGGGTGGTAAGGTAAGGTAGCGGATCAGTCCTAAAATTGATGTACCATTCCCGTGTTTGCTCGGACTTATGAGATTGTTTGCCGGGTTTGTTTCGGGCAATTGTAGTTGGAATTACGTTCACCGTTCCCAATACGCGTGGGAGTTGGGGGTTTATTTGGAGTTTCGTATGTGTTGGTGATATTCAGCTTTAAATTGTGGACCTACATGGACAGAGGGAGGAATGTACAATTTCAGACACGTGATAGGGGTAGGCTTTGGGTCTGCGTTATCCATCTCAATCATGTACGAATTCTTGTCAAGTTGTGTGATTATTTTGTACGGTCCAGTATACTTCTGCACAAAGATTGAACATTCGTATCGTCCCGTATGGATACGTACCATGACTTGAGTCCCAGGCAAGAAATATTTTTTTTTGGGGGGTGGGATTCAATTTTCTCTTTAAGTTTTTCAAACGTAATTTGCCGCTTTAAAACAACTAGCTGACGAAATTCATACAATGTGGTCAATCTGTCTTCATTGTCTAATAGTGGAAGATTGGATCATAAAATGGAGTCCAGGGGTAACGTCGGTCCCTGCCCGTACAAAATCAGAAAAGGCGAAAGGTTGTACAGAGTGCTTGGTGCCTTATTTAAACTAGCCACAGCTATGTGGATGTTGTCTGACCAACGCGTGTGGTTCTCTTTGGTCAAGAACTTAAGTAAAAGTTGCACGTCTTGAATTTTCCTCTCAATTATACCCAAAGTTGGAAGAACGTACACAACTTGTATCCCCAATGCTTTCAGAATTTCCCCACTAATTACAGACGTTTGTAAGCTCTGCTTATCTAAATATATCGCTTTGGGTCTTAAATAGAGAATGATAATGGAATTCATAAGGAAATCAATGAATTCATGTGATGTAGTGTTTTCTATAGGTTTGCATACTAAGAAATTACTACTGTGGTCGCAAGCTAGATAGAAGTATTGGAAACCTTGTTTGGTTTTTGCAAGCTTAACACATAAATCGATTGACCATGTCGTAAATAGGGAATCTGCAGGCAGTTGTTTAACATGAGGATTTAAGGGCATATAACCTCTCTTGATCATCGCACAAGGTAAGCAATTCCTGATTCTTGTCTGTAACCAAGAAGTAAGTTGTGGGATGTAATACATGTAATACTTGTTTCGTAGCAATAATCTCATTCTCGTGAAACCGGGATGAGATAAATTTCTACTGTGACATTGTTCAAAAATGGTGTCTCGTAAGCTACGAGTTATGCACAGCAAGTGACGCGGAGAAGTGAAGGAGGATAATACTCTGTATAAAACATTGTTTTTAAGCGTGTATTGCTTTTTCCATTCCTGGCATCTCAGGTGTTCTTGGTCGTTTACCTGTTAAACTTCTATGATTTTTGAAAAGATAGGGCTGCTGTCGGTGTCGGTGCTGGAGTCGAGCGCAAGAAGGAGGGGGCCTGGTCGCTCGTTTTCAGTTATCTCAATGGCCTCCGGGGTACAACTGACAAGCCACTCAGACAATTGAATTTTCCTTGAATGTGTTCACTTGTAAAAGAAAACGAATTGATTTATTCGATCATTCTGATAACTTTAGGTGTCTTGGCCCGTATATCTTTGATCGCCAGTAACGCCAAGGCGTTAGTTTGGATGGTGAAGTAAGAGCCATACAAGTTTCTGTGAAATTTGAATAAAACAAAATAGTTACTGAACAGCTCTTGATAATAGATTGGCATTGGCTTAATCCTAGGAGGATGTCGGCTGCTAATGTACTGTACTAGCAGTCAGTCACTCGCGGGAACCAATCTTTCTTTGAATTAAAAGTGCTCCGACTCCGACCGATGAACTATCACAGATAACTAAATGCTCCGCGTTATCTGTCGAAACTATTTGGAGAAGGGGGTGACGCAATGGCTGCCTGCATAGTATTATATGCTTCTTCCATGCCCCGATTCCAAATTAATTTCTTTGGCGACTCTTTTAATGCTTCATACAGGGGTGCAAGAGTTAAAGATTTTTTTTAAATACAACGTATAGAAGTTTATGGGCGCAAGCCAACTTCTAAGTTGCGGGATAGTTTGAGGCCGCGGTATTTCAGAGATAGCTCTGATCTTTCCGGGATCAGGGGCTATAGTTCCGTTCCGGACAATGAGGCCCAAGCATTTCAGTTCACGTAGTGCAAATTAACTGTTTTCTAAGTTGAACAAAATTGAGTGCGTCTCATCTTGAGTCAATACTTGTTCTAAAACAGCATTTATCTCCTGCATGGAATTCCCAAATATAAAATAGTCGTCAACGTATAGAGCTGTATTGGTGGGCCATACACCTTCAAAGATGTGACGTAAGATCCTTTGTAATGAAATACTGTAATTTATATGTCCTTGGGATAATACAGTCATTTTATATAAGTTCACTGGGAGATTTAAATCTCGTGTATTAAAGGCAGTGGAAGGGCGATCGTCCGGATGAAGAGAAACTTGAAAGTACCTTGATATAAGATCCAGGCCATGATACCATGAAGCTTTTGGCATCTTCTATATTACATTTGGGATACTTTCAATCAGTTCAGACACTGAATCACAACCAAGGTTATTTTTACGCAGGGCAATAACTATCATTACGTCTGTGGTTTTCCTACCTTAGGTATAGCTAAAAAAATGTTACGATAGGAACTGTTTAAGTTTTGATAACCCCTTGGTCTAACAAAGCCAATATTTGCTGTTTCACCGCATCACAGAGCCGATATGGAAGTGTAAATTGGGAAGACTGGTCAGGAACTCGTGATTTTAAGTTCAAATATGCCTCGTATGTTTTAATTTTTATGAAGTCATCCTTGTGCCAGTTAAGGACCGTGGGATGTCGCAATAACACTGCTCTCGTTTGATGTACAGATTCAGGGGAGTTTTGTACCGTAGAGATATTAAATTTGTCCCCATCAATCAAATGACCTATTGTCTCCAATCTCTATTGGATGTTACGAATTCTATCCTCTTCTATAGGAGTATACAACTGCCTAATGGTGTTTATTGGGGTAAGTGTTTTCGAAAGAGTGTGTGTGCAGGTGATAATCAGTGTTGCCACACGAGAGAGGCAAAAGTGGGGGTATGATACGTGTTGCTTTTGCCGGAAGCACGTATGTGTATTCACAGACAAATGTGACTCTGAATTTGTCTTTTTCAGTCTTTCTGAAATCTGTATTAATAGTAGCACCGGCAGTGTGATTGTATTGAGACGGTTTAAAACCAAGAATTTGAAGGAAGCCGTTTTGTCACCATAGTTGACTATGCTACTTTACGGCTTCAAGAAACAGTTTCCCAATAATGCCGGAAAATACTATGGTACTATGTAAAAAAGAACGAACATTTGTTTGTTTTGAAACATAACTTTTGAAGTTACTGCGTGCGATAATTGCACTGGCGCTGCTGAAATTCCAGAGACGGTCAGGGATGACAAAAATGAACGACATGCCGGGGGGATTTATGGGCCGACAAAAAGGAAATTTTATCACCTGAATCTAAGATGAAGTGTTGTTTTTTTCGTTTACTTGACCTTTAATACTAGGCAAGCTATCCTGATAAAATAATAGCAGTGTTATGCGTAAGTAGGAAGTTGTCTTTTGTGGTTGGTTCGCCGGGGTTTCTCTTAGGTCTTGCTGTCCCAGCGGGTTTACAAGTTTTTAGTGTGTGGTGGAAACTGAGTTTGAGCCTGCGTCAATGGTGGGTGAGTGAAAAAATTTGGTTGCGGCTGTACATAGACGTTGGGTTGGTAGGAGGGGAAAGGAGTCACATACATCACGGGATTAAAACCCGACTGCTGTATTCTGAAATTCTGTGTATTGCCCTGATTTCTCTTCTTTTTCCGTGTTTTGGAATGCTGAGAGTGAGGTGTAGCACTCGATGAGAGGGAAAGGGATGAGTAATTTGTACTCTGTGCCGTGCGTGAATCAGATGAGCTAGTCCCATTTCCAGATTTAGTTCTTGGTACGTCACGTGACGGGAGTTTTGTTTTCTGACATGCAGTTCCTTGCGTTGTGAATTGTACACGTCGGTTTTGTGGTGATCCAGAACGATCACCCGAAAAAGTTACCTTGACAGGCACAATGATGTGGTTTGAGGGGAGGGGGAGTAAGGTTTTTCGTCAGGTAATGATGCGCGTCGTAGTGCGCATAGGAGGAAATAGGAGGGTGTTTGGGTTCCGAGTGTGTGTGTGTGTGTGTCACTGGTAATATGCAGGATCGGAGCTGCTGCCTGTACTATGTGTTCGTGGGAGGGGAGAGGGAGGGCGCGACGTTGACCAAAATATTGATGCAGCCTGTTGTGCGTTCATCCTAGTATACAGAAGCAAATGTAAATTATCCAGTTTGGTGGACAATTCTTTAATGGAATGTGTGTCCGTTGTTGCTGATGGGCTAGTAACGGGTGGGAGCGGTGTTGCCAGCTTTTCTTCGACTATGGCTTGCGCTGGTTTGCATGTAATTCCTTGTTCAATAAGGTTCTTAAAAGACTTAATGGACATTTGTGCAAAATGTACAATGTGTTGAGGGACCATGCCGGCAATTGCGTTGGCCATAAAGTCACTGAACTTTAAGGTGGGATAGTTTTTATCTGCCAGATACTTTTTTAAAATAAAATAGTTTGACACAAGTTCTTGAGGCGCCTGTTGTCTGTTCCTATATTTCAATACCGCTAAAATGGTGTTCTCATCAAACCAAACCGATCAACTAAATTTTGTTTTAAATCCGACCATGACAAAACGGAAAAGGCTTCCGGGTTTGTGTTGTAATAATATGTCGGAGCGCCTTTCAGACAAAGGACAAATATCTTTCTTTTTCACATCACTTCACCCTAAAATTGCTGAGAATTTTTCGAAATTATTAAAAAATAAATTTATGCTCTGACTGGGTCTTTCTGACAAAGTTTCACGTATGATTGGAATTGTCATGGGTGTAGTAGTCGAGGTGGGTGAGGGAGTCTGATTTCGTCCGATAATTACTCAAATGCTAAATAACTCCAAAGAACAAGGACATATAGCATAAAACAGAGCCAATAAGAAGTAATCTCTTGATATGATGTGATTTTTACACAGAAGAAAAAAGTTAAAATGTACCCTCGCTGTCGTGATGTCACTCTAAATCTGGTTGATCATTTTCCGGAAGGAGCCATGTTAGATAAAAAAAAGTGTTGGCTGTGTTGAGTATGTAAATTAAAGTTTTCCAAAATTATTACGCACGATGAGACCAGAAGGTTATACGCTATTACAAATCTCTTTGAATCAATCTTATCAAACCAAAAGGGGCCGTCCAAAGCACAACCGCGATAAAAGAAAAAGTTAATTATAATAATAATCCTCGGGGAGGGGACCAATTATAATCCTGTAAAGCATGTGGAAGTATCCCACGATATCGCATGTAAAGACCTACTGTGACCAGATATTTATAGTTTGACACTCCGAGTCTGCTTGTACTTTCGAATGTATATTTAAGAAAAGTGAATGTTTCCAAATACTTACTGGTGCCCATGACGAAGATTTGACTATCAACTGTTTGAAGGTTTCTGACTATCACGAAGCACTATTTAAAATTTGTCACTAAGAAGTACTGTATCATTTCGGAGAGAAACAGAATTGAACACAGAGTCTTCAAGATTAATAGATGCAGATTTGTGAGTTTGAATGTCGCCGAACAAAGGCAGAGATCTGACTTCCAAGATTTAATGCAGGAGGCTAAGTGAAGTCTTCTTTTCTTTAAATACTGTATATATGATCTGCTTTCTGTCTTCTGACCTACCGAGATGGCGCACACATCTGAGTCAAGGTTTCTCCTTCGAGTCCTATTAGATCGTCACAGATTTTGTACCATCGAAAATACACTTTGTTTTGACCACAAGACAGAAAAACAACTTTATTCTTGGCTAGAATTGTGTTGTGTCCTCTTTCTTCTGCTTGAATTATAGCACAAGATAGTTTTTTTTATATTTGGCTTGTTTTTATGTCACCTTTTATTTTATATAAAAAAAACATTTAAGTTGATGGAGTTGTAGGTAGTGGAATATCGCATGATTCTT
>JAGDQP010063458.1:0-11722 GCA_022664845.1 Lepisma saccharinum
ACCTTAACTATCACTGGGAAAATATGGCTAGAATCATTTGAAACAGCGGAATCTGAACTAAAACTAACTTTTGGTTAAATTCTCACTTACTTGTTCTGAATACACGTAAAACCAAATATATGGACAACCTATGAATAAAGAACTAATAATTCATAATTGTGATTTAAATGCAAAATGTCTTTGTATACCTCTCATTAGAGGATAAAGTGTTAATTATTTAGGAGTTTTAATTGGCAATCATCTAAAATGAAATTTACTTGTATTGCGCATTATAAATACACTAAAAATATCTTCTACGTTTGTTCTTCTTAGATAAATTCTTAAAACAAATCATCACGTATGTGGTACTTTGCTTTTACACGGAGTGAGTTTATTAGAATACTGCATATTAAATTGGGACGCCAGATACACGTCTTACATAAAACTTTTTGTAATCCAACAGAACAATATTTCGAGACCATGTTTGAATAGAAAATTTGATTGTGATGTTAAAAACTTGTATAACGATTTTAATGTATTTCCAATCAATTGATTATATTTAAAATGTTTTGATGTATATTAGAATAAAAGAAACTGAATTAAACAAGCTACGTCATGAGTATGAAATTAGATGTGTTCCAAATGAGAGCATAGAAGCCATCAGAACTAACAAAACGTCAACATACCACAAACATACTATCTTGTACATTTCGCATAAAAAAAAATGCGACAGCGAACGCCGTGCAGCTAGGCAACCCAAATGGCACCTTCTTATCCCATAATCGTGTCTGGTAAAGAAACCCCCTCTTTCTCTTTCCTTCGTCTCGCCCATACTAAAATCAGCAAACATCAAGAGCACGTTTTTGTTTTTCAAAATAGACATCTATTAGTATCGACAAAATGAAAGAATAAAAGCGAGACGAATCAATATACATAAGTTGATGGAGGGAGAAACCCATATAATGAAACATTGAAACCGATGGATGTCTGTTAGACAGAGGCAGAGAAATGAGAGAGAGAGAGAAGGAGAAGGAGAGAGAGAAGAAGAAGAAGTAGTAGTAAGGATAAAAATATGGAATTTGAACATAGTAAAAAGGTTAAGTTCAGTTCCCACACAATAGAGTTCGCTTCTAACAACAAGGTAGAAGTGACTTTTGGACTTTATATTTGTCCATCGCTCTTTGAATATATGAAGGGTTCTTGAAAAATTCATTAAGTCACTTTCAAAATGGAAACCAAACTTGGTGGTCAGATTAAATACTCATGATTTTCCAATGAAACTCCAGAGTTTTCAGACACATTTAGGATAATGTTAAAAGTGTAACACACATGTTTTTTTTTTGCGCGGGGTTCGGTTGCAAATTCGGTGAAGCTTATTAAATATACTGGTTGGGAATACTTTGTAATCAGGAATTCCGCCAGGATTTGTTGATTCGGGTGTGTAAAGTCAAGATTGGGAGGGTGGACTAGAGTTTTGCACGGTTTGTATAAAAATCTTCGGGGTAGACTCCAGAATCGACAGCCCCACAGGGACCGGGGTCGGGCGGAATCACTGATTGTAACAAACCCAGTAGATATCATAGGCCATACCTCCTATTCCAGCCTACGAATGCAAAGTGAACATAAAAAGAAAATGAATGAATGATAATTTTTCTGCTTAATTTCTATCAGAAAGAACCAAGATTATAATTCCAAACTGTATCAAAATAAAAAGTTACAAATGTTCAAAAGCAAAATTAGCATATTCCTTATAGGCATAGTAAACTTTACATATTCCACATTGCAAACGTGAAAAGAAGAAACACATGTAATAATATGTTGGCAAATTAGAGCATGGAAACGAATTTCATGCCAAACGAATATAAAAATAATTCTTTTCTTGAAATGGCTAAAAAAAAGAGGGGCATTTGCTACTCATGTCTTAAAATTTGTCAGTTCTGAACATACCATTATATATTCCACCCATTGCGAATATAACGTTCTAATAATTACAACACTAATGAACTAGTGTTTATAACAATACGCACAGATGGAATAAACACGGCAGAGCTGAAAAGGTTACCGACTGATTCGATGTAGATTTGATGACCCGGAAAATGAAGGAGAGATTTTAATTATTTAATTCCGTTTGAACAGTTTTTATTTCAGAGGTGACCAGGATCGGAGATGTTACCCCGAGAACATGAAAAATACGACGTCAAAATTCCCAGTTAAATAGATTTTTCAGACCGGGTCAATCGGGTTACCCGGTCACTCATGTTTGGGTCAGTCCCTATCACCGGGTCATCGAAAGTGGCCCGGATTTGGCTGTGGAATACGCACAAACAGAGAGTGTGTGTAAATTAAGAGAATAAATAAACATGAATAGAGAGAAGGAGAGGTAAAAGAAGAGAAAGAAGCAGCGAAGACACGATAACAATACATCAAGAAAGAGAGGAAGAGAGAAAGTTCAATGAAAAATATGAGAACTACATTATCATTATGCTAAACAGCACACACACCTGTTTACTCGGATTCTGACCAGTGATACTTCGTTAAGTTCTCCACAGTCCAGAGATGAATCTTTGTTTGAATACTTCAGTGTTTGCGAGAAAGAAACTGATTGGTGGGGAATCGAACTCAGGTTTTCAAAGTAGAAGTCCAGCACGATAGCGATACTCCACAGGCGACTTTTTCATATCGTGCTCAACAAATGCTATAGTGTTTGTGTCTACGAATAATAACATGAAAATGGATACTTCATATCAATGTCGTGTTCTTAACTGTCCCCCCTGAGACTTAGTTTTTACTTTTCCAACCAACATTCATAAATCGTCTTTCTCCCTATAATGACTCATGTCCTCCATTCCACAGTCGGAAATATTATCCGTATTGTATGAGATGTGATTAGATTCTTCACGACCGCTTTGTAAAAAAAAAGGGGGTTGAACAGGTTTCGAACCTCCTCGTTTGCTTTAATACTTCAAACTCCGGCACTTTTCCTCTACTCCATTTTGCCAACGAAAGACAGCACTCATGAACTATGAAGTTCAAATGCGAGGAAAATGTAACATTGAATATATGTGATATATTTTGTCTACGTATTCTTTAGTAAGTCAACACATGTGTTAGCATGTTTTGTTTGTCGTGTCGAATTATGAAATAAATATATTATGTGAGTTTTAAGAACAAATCCAGTTTAGGGTAAGTATTATGACATTAAGTTACGATCATTTATTGTCTTTTATTTTAACGTAAACCAGCCTGAACGAAGTTAACATCATAAAAAAATATCATTAGCAAATGGAGAAGTTAAAACTGCAATTAAAAGTTCTAATACACTTCGTGTAATATGACAAGTTGAACGTAACACAAATTAAAACTTTTGACAGTTTTTATTTAAGTATCAAATGTCGTCACTTGCAGGCAATTCGAATTTACAACCATAAGGTTTCCTACTTCAGCGAGTGCCTCAGGATTGAATTTGATTCGGCATTTTATGTCTATATTACTCGAAAGTGTAGGTTTTTGTAAATTTTCGAACGGAATAGCTTACTGACTGAAGTCGCTTAGCATCAAAATTATCTCCACATTTTCAACTTCTGTGGAATAAGAAAAGAATAATGTTAGCGGTGTAGAACTTGGCTACCCTCGTCGCCCTCATGGCCGAAGTCTTTCAGGCCCTTGGTTATTTTACACTCAGTTAATTATAATCATAGCACACTCTTTAGCAGCTCTTTGAAAGTTTAAATTCCGAAATTGAACTATGTAGTAACCTTGCAACAACATGAGTGACCACTGCGCGGGTTTTAATACAATGAGTGTATTAGTGCAGTTTTCGAGTACTAATCTTTGTGAAGAAAATAATGTTTGTATATCTAGTCGTGATGTAGCAAAAAATATGTTAATAAAAGTAATTAGAACTTTTCGCTTGTTTTTATTGTTCCTAAAATAAATTATAATACAGCGATGTTGCTATGTCTGTAATAATTAACGATGAAGTTTTGCTTATTCCCACTTACGTTAAATACGGTTTTCGAAACCTTTAACAAATTATATAACATGGTTTTCATATGTATAAAATCTAACAAAATAGTAGTCAATAGAAGGTTAACTCATAAATGCACGAAACACAGTAACTGAAACAAAAATCAGTATTATATGACTTTTGCTTTGCTTTTATTTCCGTAAGAGTTGAGCTTGAAGGCTGTCTGCCTGATGTCTTCGTGGCCGTGCGGGCTGCGTCGAGTTATTTTTTCCGTTTTCGTGCATAAAGCTGGCGACGCGAGTTCGAATCCCGAAGCTTGCTCTTCTTTTCTCACAAAGCTCCGTCATCTATGTTCGTATTGCTTGGACGTAATAGTTTGGTTCCTGTCATTATGCAAAGAAATTTGACAACGATTACTATTTCTTAAATAAGGGTTAACCATTTCAAGGTTTAGTCTAATAATATCGACAGGTTTATTAGTCATATCAAAATGTTTAGAAAGGAGAAGTTTAATCGAGGCCATATTCGCGGACGTCAAACGTGAGGTCAGTGACTCTCTATCTGCTTTACTGTAATTTAATCACTTGCACGAATCCTTAAAATGCAGAAGGCTAACCAAATGAAAAGCGTCTGCCAATTTTAAACACCAAATTAGAAACAGCTAGATAAATCGAGATCACTGAAAACAAATTTCAAGTCAGTTTCTCTGTACTTATCTTCCTTTAGGCGCTAACCTCCATTACAGATGGAGGAATCAAAATTAAGAGGTCCAATGTCTTAAGGTAGCTAACAGACAGCATAGCAAGTGGACAGGAGAAATAAAAGGAGCTTTCTTGTTCTTGCTCGATCTAAATCCACATTGTTCTCACCTAACGAATATCACTGGCTTCTTGATTTTGGTAAATAATTCTGTTTTAGAATTGCATTTCTTTAAGTATATCAGGCCACATTGCATGCACAAAGTATCACTTTCTGATAGTATAATAATGGTTCCAAAATACGAGCTGCATTCCCCCTACTTTCTAAGGTAAGTTGGAGTTTTACAAATGAGGTTGGTGTATATTATTACCCCAAATGCATCTAATCAAGTGAATAAAATATTTTACGATTTTGAAAGAAAATTATATTGGCGTAGGTCAGGGTTTCTCAACGTGGAGGTCGCGACCCCCAGAGGGGTCATGAGTTGTGTGTAAGGGGATCCCAAGAGAAGGTGAAAATAATAATTTAGCTAGGGGTTGTAGGTTAAAACTAATAAATTTCGAAAACGATATTTTATTTTGTTTGTTGTTTTTATAATTGGGGTCTACTAAAATAATGTAATTTGTTGAATAGTTCTGAATAATGTAATTAGGATGTTTATTATCAAATACAGCATATCAACGGTCATGTTTTGAAATGTCATGTTTTTAGTTGCAGGGTGAAAAAGGTTGAGAAACGCTGGCGTAGGTGGAAAGCGAACCTTTGATTCTCAGTGTGGAAAGTGCACATAGCTAATCACGCTATTAACCACACCAGCAATCTGTTGTTATCCAACTTTCAGCTTACTCTTGTTGCTTGTTTGCTTACACACTCATTTCGCGTACTTGTGGTTTCCCTCTTTTTCTGAATATGGTTGTATTCAGATATTGTATCGATGAGGATGAGGACTCTCCCGGAGGGAAAAGTTGGTCTACTGCTCCAACGCTGACCAGACATATTGGGAGAGGACAGCCGAAGCTCACAACTGTGATCGCCACTGTCTTTCATTCACAACAACTCCTCAATTGTATCTTATTACGATTGATTCAAACATTTGCATAGTTAAAATTAACACAAAAAATTAACATCTATTTACAAAGTAGTTCTGTAAACATTTCATGTAACTGACAGAGGAGGTTGAAAATTAGGAATAAAAATGTCGTGTGTGTATTGTGAAGTGTATGTTTTCGCCTCCTAATATTATAACCACAGCACGGGATTTTTGAAACAACGAATATTTCAATATAGATTCTGACTCCTACATTCAATGTCCAAGAAGATGATATAGGAACGAAAGAAAAGTATTACGGGAACAAGCATCGTTTTCCCTTTTTTTTTAACAAAAAAAGCTCATTGATAGACACTCATAGCTTGAACCTGTCTCTTGCAGTCCCTTAAACATATCACGGCTTAGGCATAGGTGAGTGTCTGGCCCATAAATATAAGGTAAATGCACAAAACAAAAAAGACACTAAATATTATGTTCCCGAAATACTTTTTTTTGGTTCTTTACGCCGAGGGAAATTGTCCCTTACATATGCAAGGGACTTTCTACCCCACAGCACATGTTTGACCATTAAATTTGAGTTAAGTAACTGAATAAATACTCCCAGACGGTAAGTACGCAATACATATAGGTTCTACACAATAGAAAGGGAGATATATTCTCACTATACACCATCATTATTCATGCCTGAATATTTTCAATACATTATACATGTTATGTCAGTGTCCGCCTTCCGAAGATTTCAGGATTATTGTAACAATTGCATTTTAACTTTCTACTATACTTTTTATCCT
Source organism: Lepisma saccharinum (assembly GCA_022664845.1). Lineage (NCBI taxonomy): Eukaryota > Metazoa > Arthropoda > Insecta > Zygentoma > Lepismatidae > Lepisma > Lepisma saccharinum. The sequence goes on from JAGDQP010063458.1 coordinate 6,485, forward strand.
TGTAGCGTTAACAAACAAGATTTTGCAGTGTAACGTGCTTCTTTCTCTAATATTCAAGGTTATTTTTATTCTATGTTGATATATTAGAAATATTCCGTGTATTTTTTCACGATACCAAGTATTCTAATCCCGGGACAAGTTCCGGTATATTTCTAATTACCTAGGAATACTCCCGGAATATTAGGAATTAAAATGTAACAATCCTGGAATATCCTTCTTGTAAGGGAGTCATTTTAAACACATGAATAAAATGAGAAACGAAGTAGTTTAAAAACACGTAAATATTCGTATCATAGAACGTTTTACTTTTGCTCTGGGAAATACATTTTCAGAGAAAAACAAAGCAGAGTTAACTTCCATAATATGCACTGTTGTTCCACAGGGAATTTACAACTGTCAGTTATCGGACAGTTCACTGCAATAATAATAATACTTATTCCTATAAGCGTGACTTTGAACTTCCACGACGCATAGAAACTGCATCAGCTGTTATTGTTTATTTATTTTTTCCTGGACTTTTGTTATTTTGAATATTAGTGGGCATTAATTTGTCTATAAGTCATTGAATTAAGAATTTTAGCGTGCATTTTGGTTTAAAGAACTTACAGAACGAAGTTGGCTATTTCCAAACATGAATTTAGTAATTCATGGCTTTTATATCTAGGTGGCAAAATGGAGTGGAGGAAAAGTGCCGGGATTTGATGTACAAAAGTAAACCGACATAGGTTCGAATCCTGTTCAAGCCAGTTTTTTAAAAAAAGCGGTCTTGAAGAATCTAACCATCACTTCTCATAAAAAATGGATAATATTTACAACTGTGGAATGAAGGACGAGTCATTATAAAGAGAAAGACGATTTACGAATGTTGGTTGGAAAAGTCCAAATTAAGTCTCAGGGGGGACAGTTAAAAACACGACATTGATATGAAGTATCCATTTTCATGTTATTTATTCGTAGAAACAAACACTATAGCATTTGTTAAGCACGTCTTGACTAAAGTCGTCTGTGGAGTATCCCTATCGTGCTGGACTTCTACTTTGAAAACCTGAGTTCGATTCCCCACCAATCAGTTTCTTTCTCGCAAACACTGAAGTATTCAAACAAAGATTCATCTCTGGACTGTGGAGAACTTAACGAAGTATCACTGGTCAGAATCCGAGTAAACAGGTGTGTGTGCTGTTTAGCATAATGATAATGTAGTTTTCATATTTTTCATTGAACTTTCTCTCTTCCTCTCTTTCTTGATGTATTGTTATCGTGTCTTCGCTGCTTCTTTCTCTTCGTTTACCTCTCCTTCTCTCTATTCATGTTTATTTATTCTCTTAATTTACACACACTATCTCTGTTTGTGCGTATTCCACAGCCAAATTCGGGTCACTTTCGATGACTCGGTGATAGGGACTTACCCAAATATAAATGACCGGGTAACCCGATTGACCCGGTCTGGAAAATCTATTTAACTGGGAATTTTGACGTCGTATTTTTCATGTTCTCGTGGTATCATCTCCGATTCTGGTCACCCCTGAAATAAACACTGTTCAAACGGAATAAAACAATTAAAATCTCTCTATCATCTTCCAGGTTATCAAATCACACATCGAATCACCGCGTCAGAATGCGTTCGAATCTTAAACCTGATGGCACAGTCCAAAACCTAACCAGCATCCCCCGACAGTCGGGGCCCGTTTCAGCACTGCCGGGTTTATTTCATGTGTGCGAATTGTTATAAACACTAGTTCATTAATTATTAAAGCGTTATATTCACAATAGGTGGAATCTAGAGTGGCATGTTCGGAACAGATACATATTAAGATATGAGTAGAAAATAGTCCCCTTTCATATTAAGAAAATAAAAGGAAAATATTTTATATTATATCTGGGAAAATAGCTATTTTATATTGAAAATAGCTATTTCAATAGAATAATTATTTTTATATTAGTTTGGCAAAAAATTCGTTTCCATCCTATAGTTTAATTTATCAACATAATATTATGTGTTCCCTTTTTCACTATTGATATGTGCAACATATAATGTCTGGTAAGCCTATAGGAACATGCGAATATTGCTTTTGAACATTTGAAACTTTCATTTTGATACAGTTTGGAATTATAATCTTGGCTCTTTCTGATGGAAATTAAGCAGAAAAAATATTATCCATTCATGTTCTTTGTATGATCAATTTACATTACTAGTCTGGAATGGAAGATATGGACCACGGTATCTACATGGTTTGTTATACATTTCGCTTCACTTTCGCAACAACTAAGTGAACGATGACAAAATAATAATGTAAATTCTGGTTTGATTCAGTAACACCGTTAAGTTTTATATTTTGTTTAGCTTCTAGAAGGTAGGGAAGAAACTCAGTGCAATTATTTTATGTTCTTCGGGAAGCACTATTCTATGGATAAGATAGAGCTGATAGCAAACAATGTATACTCAGTCTCAATTTCATCTGGGCTGAGCTTAGAGTCCTGCAAACCCAGACCCGCACCATCCCGGCTGGCCTCTGCTGCCACTACCCATTTAGTTCTGTCCTGCCCGCAGTCCATCCCATTGCAGACCCTCCTGGGACGGCCCGTGCAGATCACCTACCCTGTTTAGTTCCGTCCGGCCAGGACTCCATCTCATGCCCGGACCAGCCCGCCCCGGTCCGTAGACCCCTATCAACCCAGGCACGCACAGATGTGAGGTCAGCCTGCAGCGATGATGTACACTCATGCTCAAAATTTTTTTCGCACGTCTTTATTTGACAGTTTTTGACAAATAATATGTTTATACTTGGATTCTGGCGTTCGCTTAGTTGTTTTACTTGTACGGAATGTAAAAACGAATATTTTCTGAAATTTTGTCAGAAAAATATTAATTAATAACGAAACTAGAAAGAAAAAAACTATATCTTGAGAAATTGGCGAAAAATTTCTAAGTCAAAAAGTCAGATATTTGGCAACATGGGGAAATTTACAGGGAAATTCAGAGGAAACGAAGGGAAATTGTTTTCGAACGCCGTAACACTTCATATATTTAGTTCTATCTAAAACTGAAAATAGAGAAATGTTAACTCAAATTAAACATTACGCAAACAAAGGTTACAGACATAATGTATGCGCTGTATAATAATGTGACAGAAATTATCATCCCCGAAAAGGAGCGAAAAAAGACATAAAATCTCTTTTAACATTCGAAGTGAAGACTTTCAGTCAACGGTGCTGCAATAAGTACTTATTAATAGAAGAGATCATAACGACTTCCTGGTATAGTGGTTATGCTGTGGACTTGTGGAATAAAGGGTCCTGAGTTCAAATCTGTACCTATTCCTTATAATATTTTTTAAAATAATTTCAAATACAAAATGGGTGATTAGTTCCTTTAGTTCCCGATTTTTATCTTTTTGTATTCTCTCATTGCTGATAGAATGGTTTTCCTTACATTCAAGTAGACATTCGAAAAAGTGTAAGTGTTGTGTATTAAATTCGACGAGACAGTAAATAATGTGCTCAAAAATGTATTTTCATGCCAGGTCTAACAACAGGTCTTATGAATGCATATGCTTCAAAGCAGTTACTCTTCTAACCTTCTAATAATAATAATAATAATAATAATAATAATAATAATAATAATAATAATAATAATAATAATAATAATAATAATAATAATAATGTATAAGTGACGAGTGATCGCAGACAATGGTGTAGAAACTAAAAAACAAGCTATTCTTTGTATTTATACCCAAACAGTTAGTAGGTTGAAACATACCACTAGTTTTAGGATTCTCCCTTCGTAATTTATAACAAATTGAATACTGACTTCAGGTAGTACGAGATAACATGGACCAAAACTTATCTAACATCTGAGATACGTCGCTTATGCCTTAAAATGCACTTACTACCATCGTCCGGGTGGATGAAACGGGAAAATTATAGTCTAATAAGCCAGCGGTCGTCAGTTCAAGTTTCATTAAATGCATTATTGTTTATATTATTTTTTTCTTTACTACAATGAGTATTTAAAGTTTTGTAGCAAAAAAAAAAGAATGAAAATATAACTTTAAAACGTTGTATATTTCCTGAAAGAGCATGGACGATCGTACTGAAAAGTCAAAAACTTTGTGTGAAGATATAGAATTTACAAAAAAAAAAAATTGATAATGGATATGCTGTTGACCTGACCATAAAAAAGAGCAGTTTCGTAATGCAAAAGATAGGCAGATGATTGAAAGTGAGTGTTATTGTAAAAGAAAGTATCTTCATTCATTTGTTGGGAGAGATGTAGACATATCTTTTACTTTCCACCCTTCTTTTAAATTTTCATTCTGGTTCCAGTGTATAAATAACGCTGTGGCAGCATTAGTTGTGCATATTCTTCTCGTTCTTTTTAGTATTCTGCGAAACTTTCTTTTTTGCAAAGAATTGTTAACGTTTCAACACGATCGTCTTTTAAATAACAAAACCATACTTTCCCTTTATTTTCATTCTATTTTACTACAAGGCATGAAATACTACTCATAAAAAAAAAAGGTTGATAAAAATGATGCACTCGACGAGATTCAAACCCACAATCTCTCTCTCGTGAGTTGACTACCCTTTCAGCTACTTGGGATGATGAAGGGTAAACTACTAACACACGAAGTGTAATCACAAACTATAATTCCCAAACCGTGTCCCTTCCGCAAGATATTTTCCCCCCAACTACCTTTTTGAACTGTATGCGATTTACTATTCGGGATTGGTTAGTTATGTTCACGATTAAGGAGACCAAACACTTTCTCGAATGTTATTAGCATGAACTAATGGTTAACGTATGGAATAGATACTCTTGAAATCCTGGGATCGTACCTTGGCGTGGCTATATTTACATTTTTTTTAAAAATATAAATGCGTGTTTTTCTTTTCTTCTGTATCTACACATTACGAAATTTAATAAAATTAGTGACCAAGGGCACATATAGGTCAGGTAAGATATTCTCCATACGAAAGCTTTGCTTTTATATACCAAAGGTAAAATAAAATAATGGCTGAGCAAAGCACTACAATTTATTAAAAAAAATTTTTTTTTGTAAACGTTTTCGCCGACTACCAAAACACTCGGCTTAATCAGACACACTAAATCATATACACAACACAACCTTCAGTGAGACAGTTCCGTGGTTCCTGATTGGCTCTTATCAGAAGTTCCCAGCCAATCCCGTACCGACTACAAAAAGTGAATTTTTAATTAACCCCCCCCCCTCTCCTGCT
>JAGDQP010063459.1:0-11722 GCA_022664845.1 Lepisma saccharinum
GAAGCCATTGGAATACTCTTAACAGATCGAAACTTAAACACCTCCTTCTTTGACCCAGCCGGAGGTGAAGATCCCATCTTATACCAACATCTCCTCTGATTCTTTGGACACCCCGAAGTTTATATCTTAATTCAACCAGGGTTTGGAATAATCTCCGACATTGTTACTCAAGAAAGTGGTAAAAAGGAAGCATTTGGAACTCTAGGAATATTAGCGATTGAATTCTTTGGTTTTATTGTATGAGTTCATCACATATTTACAGTAGGAATAGATGTAGACACCCGAGCATATTTCACAGCAGCCACAATAATCATTGCCGTTCCAACTGGCATTAGAGTTTTTAGATGAAATGCAACACTTCATGACACACAAATAAACTATTCTCCCCCAACTCTTTGAGCATTAACATGTATCTTCTTATTTACCGTAGGCGGCCTCACAGGAGTAATATTAGCTGACTCATCAATAGATATTGTATTACATGACACCTATTACGTTGTAGCCCACTTCCATTAAGTCCTTTCAATAAGAGCAGTATTCGAAATCCTATGAGGAACTATCCATTGATTCCCTCTATTTAGAGGAACATATCTTAACTCTTCCTGACTCAAAATTCAATTCATCACAATATTTATTCCTAGAAGTAAACATCATATTTTCCCCACAAGCATTTTCTAAGTCTATCAAAGAATACTCGCCAGGTGTCAGAGCTCGATTTTGATGAAAATTCGTATGTAGGTACAGCGCCTAGGTAAACCTTCTGTCCAGTATCTATTAATAGCGATTTGCTTTCAATATATATAACAGTAAATAAAAGAAAAGCCGTTTTCCGTACTCTGTATTCGATTTACTTGCTATCTATATTCCACCTTTCTCGGGTTCCCTGTCGTTATTTAATGACGGTAGCACCTATAATTTTGGCTGTGAATGTTTACCCAGACACTGTACCTACATATGAATTTTCATCAAAATCAGGCTCTGACACCTGGCGAGTGTTCCTTGTAAGAGAAATACCCCAACGATGTTCTGACTACCCAGACACATCCATAATCTGAAATATGGTTTCAAGCGTGGGCTTTCTTTTATCGCTAGTTGCAGTTCTTATATTAGTCTTTATTGTATGAAAAACACTTGTAAGCTCCTGCCCAATTCTATTCCCAACCAACAATCAATACCACTCGAATGATATATGAATTTATCTCCAGCAGAGCATAGGTACGCAGAAATTTCTCTTTTAACTATTTAATCTCTAAGATGGCAGAGTCCTGTGGGAAAGTTTGAGTAGGGAAATTTTTTGGTAAGGAATGTTTAGTTGATGTCCGAATAAGTATTTCGGACTTTGTGTACATCCGCCTCCTGGTACATTTTCCAGCTATGACGTCATCAAAGATTGCGGCCGCTTGATCAAAAAACTGTTCATATCTATGTTAATACTTGATCGATTTGCATGAAACTTGCACTTTTTATATTAATACTCAAGGTGTGTAATTTTCAGGTATTAATTTGTGTTTTTCTTTTGTTCACGGATTGTTGAGATGAAATGAAGATATGGATGTCATAAAATTGTCGAGAGTGTCAAAAAGGTAGTGTAACAGACTTTAAACCAGATGAAGAAACATGAATTATATGTAATGAAAGTGATAATAGTGTGATAAGCACGGAAAATGGTCGAGAAAAATCAGTGCAGCTGCGAAAGTGGGAAACGACATTGTTACTAAGAGTTTGAGCTCATTAAGTGAGGAAGCAGTGTTGTACTATCATATGAATAATGCCTGCTAGAAATAATACTGTCATAAGAAGTTCCTTTTAAAGCTTGAAAGTGAGAAGGAAAGGTTAGAAAATGAAGATAACGGCAGCACTTCTCAATTGACACTTCTCAAAAATGTACTCAGAAATGAGTTTATAATGTGTAATTGTCCTCTAGGTGAGAAAATATTATGTATTGTTAATCTGAATATGGATGCAGCCAAATTAGAGTATGAAGATGAAAGAATGGGGAACGGTGAAACGATATGGTGTGAAATTGAGAATTTCTTAGATTTTTTAAATGCATGGAATTATATAAGAAATGTAAAATATAGGATACTACATTGGATGGTATCGAATATGGAAGTTGCTAGTCTGCAAGAAAGTGAACAATTAGTGAGAATCGATGAGCATCATCCACCTATAAAATTAAAACTTTCAGTCAGGACAAAGACCAAGATGTTATCTGAATATAGGGCCGAATCGTACGATTATATATATGGGGATTGTTATTGACTATGAGGAACTGAGGAAGAAAAATTGGGGGAAATGGAAACAGCGGAAAATCTAGACCAGATGGTTGAAAAATTTTACGTGCTGGTATTTGAGGCGATAGAGAAATCTGTTCCGAAGATCGGAACGAGGCGGAAAAGATATCCGAGTTGGATGAATGTAACAAGTAATATGCTCAGAAGAAAAGAAAGGTTAAGAAGAGAAGTAAAGAGGAAGCGAGGCATCTCAGCGCAACAGGAGAAACTAGGTGAAGTCAAGAGGAAAACTAAAAAGTATCTGAGAAGATGCCATATCGAATATGTTCAGAAGATGGAGGAGGAAGTTGTAAGTGAACCGAATCGTCTCTGGACATTTCTAAAATATCTAAGGAGGAATAGAACAGAAAATGTCATCAATCACAAGGGGGAGGAACTAATAAATGATAAGGAAATAGCAGAAGCACTGAAAGAAATCTTTATGGGAAAAGTTGAGAATGAAGATGCTATAGCTAATGCCAATTACTGAAAGAGAGGTCCATCCGCGAATACGCTTCTTCCTGAACCACTACGACAATCCAAAAAGTGGAATATCGTGGTATTTTGTTGGGGAGGCGGTAGTTCAGTGATAGAGAGCGCTCATTTCTGGTGTGCTCCCTGTTTCGATTCCGGCTCGCACCATGTGGGTTTTATAGTAGACATGGACAAACACCGTGTGTGGGTTTTTTCTCGGGGCTCTTCCGTTTCCAACCACTTTCTTATTTCCACCAATTCACTCATCATCATCCAACAGTTCTGAACCAAAGCCACCTGGCTCTTGAAGGTCTTAAATTAAATTAAAATCGCAGCATTGCTGCACACTATCTTAAGGCCTTTACAGATGATCAAATAATTCTTGAACAAATCCTTGTTTAAGACATTGATTTGAGTAATTGTGCCATAAATTCTCGAACCCAAAATGTTTTGTCAACGAAATTCTATACAAAACTACGCGTATTTTTTCTTTGGTATATAACAAGACATTTTACTGAAAAAGTTAGATGGTGTACTAGTACGTCAATTGACTTATTTCAAGAATTTGATTAAAGATTTATTTGATCGTGTGTGGAGTCCTTTAGACCCTGCCAAATAAATGTCTCTCGCGCGTTTTATTTTAACAATGCTTCACATATGAAAATACGGTGCTGGGTTTACTAATTTGTTGATCTTAAAGGAAATGTCAATCAATGTATGTATGAAATCCTGTTTTCAGTACATTTTCACGAACTTTGAAAATTTACCTGATCAAGTAAACTTTAATATTGAAAAATCTATCCAAATGAATATAGAACTCTCCAAATGGATATTGAAAATACCCCAAAAATTCGCTAATCGGAAATTGTAATTTTTGTCGCTAAAGTAGGTTTCAAATCCCCTAGATTTAGCGACTTTTCCCCCAAATCGGCAACATTGCCCCCACCCACATAGTGAATAATTGAATGTTTTGTTTTCCATTGTGCTCTGTAGTCAGCCTACAATCCTTCTGCAGTCGTTAAATAAATACTGTCGCTAGTAAAGAGAGACTCCATACTCTTTGTTTGTGTCATGAACAGTGCTTTGAAAAACAATAAAACAGTTGCGTAAACTCGTAACCAGATACGAACTATCAACCAGTCGATGTGACTTGAAAGGAGAAATGTTTTTGTAGTGACTTTTATCATAGATGGTTCAGGCAAGGAATTTGATAATCCAAGAAGCATATTAATCGCCCAGACGCTGTGTTGATACTAGGTATGCAGAGATTTTATTATTCTTGCAAGTTACATGTCTAACACTCAATCATGTTTTCAAACTGTGAAGTAAATACGTTATGTTGTATTAATCAAACTGGGGGGGGGGATAAGGTAGATTTTGGGGAGCTTCAGCCCCCCCTAGAACCCCTGTAGCGCTGTACCTGTCTTTAACACACTGGAAACTATTAGAGAAACTAAGAGCTTTAAATTTGTCTGTACGATTTATAGAATCATATCTGGAGAACAGAAAAAAATTGGTAAGATATGGAGGTATCTTCTCAACGCAATATACCCCTGAGGTTAGGTATACCACAGGGCTCTAAACTTGGCCCACTTCTTTTCGATATTTATATTAATGATCTACATCAGGAAATAAAGAACAGCCATATATTGATATATGTTGATGATGTGAAAATCTTTAAGAGAATACAGGATTTTGTAGACCGTGATGAGCTACAAGAGTACGAAGATAGAGTGGATATGTGGGCTGAGATGAACGAGCTGAAGATAAATAGGGAAGAGACGGTAACAATGTAAATAAAACGAATAAGGGAGAACGAAATGACGTACATTTACAGGATAAACGGGAATGAGATAAGGACTTGGGAAAAACATATGCGAAAGACTTAAATGTAAATAACCATATAAATGCTATTGTGAAAAAAGCAAACACAATGATGGGATTTTGGAGATGTTCAAGGCTAGTTTTTCTGATATGACGATGTGGAAATTATTTAAAGTTTACATAAATTCTATATTGGAATTTGCGGCACCAGTATGGAATGACTACGACCATCAATTTAACAAGAAAAAACTAGAAAGAATACAATCTAAGTTCTTAAGAATGGTTATTATACACCGAACTTCATATTTTCCGGTTGATGTTTCTTACAATGAGTTACTTAGAAACTTTGGACTCTTCACCCTTAAGTATAGGCGTATAAAGATAGATTTGCTTACTCTATTTAAACTTCTGCATTCAGAATATGATTCCACAGAAATGTTAAAGAGAATAGAGCCAAGGGCAGGAAAGGGTAGAACATTCAATGTCAGGAGATTTAAAACGAAATCACGAAGGAAATCCTTCACCTGGAGAGTGGGAAAGCTTTTCATACCCTAAATATGGAATACAAGTCTTGGATATTTTCTATAGAAATTTGCGTAAATTTAAAACGAGTTTAAATGTAATAGATTATCGAGGGCAAGAGTAACCAATTGTAAATACACAGAGGTAAAATTGTAAATGTATTTGTAACATACTGTAACTGGGCAAATTGCCTGCTGTAGAGTTTCTGAATAAGTTTAATTTCATTGACTAACAGGAAAATCTTGGAGGAAACGTGCACTTTACCACATTCCTCAAGCAGGAGGTACTTCTAATCGAGACTGTTTATGTATTATCTGTAACCAGAAATCGCTTAATCGCATTTACGAGAAGTATAGAATAAGGGAGTATCGAAGAGCTTAGGAGTTTTTAAAAGCCACGCTATATTTACAAGATGATGTTTTCACTCGTACTTGTGATTTAGAGGATGTGTCAAACGTTTTTGGTGCCGATCTATTGTGTCACGACAATTGTATTTCTTGGTATTTACTGAGATGCAGGCGGAAACTTGAAGCAGGTGACAAGAGTATACCTCAAGTTTCAGAAAGGGTAGCAGCTTTTTCTCTTATAGCTCATGATAATAAATCTGGACTATATGAAGTTTATGGATACACCCTCAGTTACATTCGAGATAAGTTTAATATGAAAAATGAAAACATCAAAGTCAGTAACAAGGAACTAAAACTAATGTTGTATGATTACTTTGGAAGTAACATAACGTTTGCAAAACCTAAAGAGGCGAACAAATCATTCATGTTTTTTTTTCTGCAGCTCTTCAAACAGGAGAAGTAGCAGATGTCCTGAGAAGTTGCAATCCTGTAACAGAATATTCCATTCTATTGAGAGAATCATTGCAGAAGCTAGACTTTGGGCTCAGCGATCAATTTTGTGATGCTCAGAAGCTTACAGGCTCTTGGACTAAAAGTAAAATACCAATTGTCTTTATAATTCTTTTCAGTACATTATTTGATATAGATCCAAACTCCATTAAGGAAGTTGATATCATTGAAAGAGAAAGGGATGAAAACTTGGAAAAAGGAAAGCATTCACAGAAGTTGTTTCTTAAGGCATAAACGTTATTACAAATAATGTACTACAACGTGTATTGTGGAGCTAAAAAATACCATTACATATGATGATAGGGGAAGCAATAAATGAGAAATGTAAAAGCAAAACATTGACAACAAGCTTTAATCATCTAGGTGTCAGTGTCAGCTACAGAGAAGTGATTCGTCACCATCATAGCCTTGCACAATATGCTCTTAAGCCGTCTCCTGATAAAGTGCCGATTCCTTCATTTCAAGACAGATTCATACACAATTGTTGCCTTCGATAACTTTGACCATGAGGAATCTACCTTATCTGGTATAGGAGATTCTCATGACACTGTGTGTGTACTTTTACAAGACAAACCACTAGGTATACCAGTTAAACCATGTTTATCGGAGACTGGCATCGCACGAAGTTTGAAAGCAATTCAAGAGGTTCTTCCATGTCAAAAGGTACAATCGTATCACAAACCAGAAAAACGTCCTGATCTCTCAAGCGATTACGAAGTTACCTCAGATTTATTTACAATAGATGAGAATGAGAAGAAGCAATGCAAAAATGCAGACATGCTATAGCAGTTTTTAAGAATTTGACGACCTCTTTTACATAGTTCTGATGTTGCTAGAGATTACGAGCTTTCCACTACAGAAGAAAACCTTGAACAGCTCGTACCATCGTGGAATGCATTCAAATCACTTTGTTCAAAAGAGGATCTACAGCAGAAACAAGTTTGATTTTTTCCAGCGACTCCAAACCCAGTAAATTAGCATGAGACTGTTTATGTATCTCTATTGATAAAGATAAAGATAAAATGCGCAGTAACAGCACTATGGCTTACACCCTTCCCGTCAGATCTATTGAATTTCAATAGTGTCCTCGACCAGTTGGTCCAAAACTACCTACCAGTAGCCTGTGACGAAGGTGTATACCCTATTGCACGCGAAGTCCAGCTAAGCAATACAGATAAGTTTACGAATATTGTACTGGTGTTGGGAGCATTTCATATGGTTAAAATTGTACTTAGTTGTTCAGGTAAATATCTTCGTTGGAGTGGAATATCCAATGTGTTTATGGAATGCTCAGTGTTTGGAGAAAATGTGGTAGAGTCGGTTTTACATGGGAAGAACTATGTGAGGGGAGTCAAAGGGATGTTTATGTTGGGAGAAACCACGTTTAGATTGCAGGTGAAGTCATTTTTGGAAGAACATTCCATTGAGTCTTATGCATCTGAGTTTGAAAAGTTACTTCACATCCAGGAGAATATTTCTTTGGTATATGGAAGAAAGTAGAGTTTATAGATGTAGATGCCAATGTGGAAAAACTCTTCATAGACTTTGAGAAATTTGTTGGCCGTGAAAGGCAAACATCAGAACAATTTTTGTACTGAGACAACCTTCTAAAACTGCTCCAACTTCTTTGAAATTTGATTCGTTCCGATAGACAAGGTCTCTGGGAACTGCATCTAGATACAGTACAGAAACCTCAACCAGTATTTGCCATGCTTGATTGTGTCAACTATCAGCAATTATCTTCTTTATATCCGGAAGATATGAGAAGACTACCCAAGACAGCCCCGGAGGTGCGTGAAATGTTCATGAAGGGGACGCATGTTGTGAAACGGCATGATCATAAATTTTCAGTTGTCGCTGCCGATATGGCATTGTAACAAATCATTAATAGATCCCTAAAGAGCTCATGTGGCATCGTAGCCCAGTAAACATTGATACTCGTGCGGAATTTGATTGAATTAATCTTTTAATCTTCAATGGCGTAACAACTTTACCGCAACGAATAACTTTTACGGAAATGTATGGTTGAATTTCACACCGTTGACTTAACCTCTTTGCAACGTAGAAAACTGGCAAGATAACCGTACCAATTATTATCAATTTATTTTTGATAACTGACATTTTTTAGGAAAAAAAAACATATATCTTGATATTTTTCACCTACTTTTGCCTTTTTTCTTGCTGCTATCTGCTTAATCCTTTAGTTGTTACGTACGCAGTTACCACAAGATGTCACCTCGTTCGGTTTTGCGCGCTTATTTATCTTCATTGCAGATTTTTTCTCAACAAATTAGTTTTCAAACGATGCATTATACTCTTATTTATTCGGCTTCCCAGTCCTACGATGATATTACATACTTTAATCTAGTTTTTTTATAACAAAAGTGTTTCATATCGTCGACGTTTCGATCTAACAAAAATTCTACTTGTTACCAACGAGGCCTGCAAATCACAGGTTAATTAATATGTTTTTCTCTGAGTCTTTTACAGAACTCAGAGAAGTCTAGGATGAAACAAACAAACAGCCTTATCTTGTAAGAGGTGAATACAAACGGAATATTACTTTTACGTAACGTAAAAATTTTATATTAAGATATTATTTTTGAGATAATAAATTGTGTGCGAGTTTCAATCTCGTAACGGTTTTAATCTTACTACGCAGTTCAAATAGAGGCAAGGCTTGATGGCATTTTAAATAAACTTGATAATCTTGATCTTGATTTTAACTAACAGATAAGGCCAACCACTTACGCAATGGAAGTTATTTAATCCGATAGGTGTCCTGTACCCGAATGAAAGAGAACCAATTTATTACAGCCTTAATTTGTACAGTTCTTTCATTGTAAAATGCAAGGATTACTTTGGTAATTCTTTACAAGAGCATAGAGCACTTAGAACTCCTCAAAATGCTATGTTTTGGTTCCCATAGCCATGAAATACACTAAAATGCGTGCAAAACAAAGAAAAGAGATCCTAAGTGTGCAATAAAAAAACACCGAATCTGAATTGCATAACCTTCAAGTGCTCTTGGTTACTACTTTCATTAAATTTCCTAATGTGTATATGCATAAAAAAAAATGTTAATGTGCGACAGTGCGCGGGAATTTAGAAACCACGATGTCTACTAGAGATAGGTTTAACGGTTATTTTACAATAACTGTTATAAGGGTAACAGTTATATTTAAATAACAGTTTAGAATGTTTTCTTTAGTACTGGAATTTATTGATACGCACCTGTCAAGAAACATGATAAAAGCATCATTTTAGGTTAAATTAACCCTCTGTAGCCTGTTATGTGTGTAGTAGTGCACAAGGGCGCCCATATTGTGAGTTCAAGAGGGGGGCAAGGATAAAGCAACAGTTTTTTTATGATTTAATTAAAGTTATCACAGGTTAATCAACGGCATTTTTTTACTAAATTAAGGTCGCAAAAACGTAAAAAGAACCATGTTATGAAGTACATTAAACCTACCTTAAAATAGTCTGGAAGTTGATTGGGAATGCTTAAAAGAGTATAATAATGTTAATGACTTAGTTAACTTTATGATATTATTTATAAAATATTTGACAAATGTGTACTCTGCAAAAGAAACTCTGTTCCAAAGTATCCGTGCTGGTTCACTAAAGACATTATTAGAAATCTGTGTTAGAAAACTGCAGGTTAAAACAATTTATCATAAAAAGTCTACATACAAAATTGAAAATTCCAAACCATACTATCAGGAATTTGTTCGATTACGTAGGAAGTCAAGAAAGACATAAAAATAGCCTATAAGATCTTGATATTAAATTTTGAAAATATTCATCCAGGTCATATGTGAAAATTTATTGAAAAAAAAAAATCTTACCCCAAATATATTAAAATTTGAAGGTTAGGATTTGTGTAGCAATAATGAAATAGTTAATGCGTTTGTGCAGTATTACTAATCACTATTTGTATCCTCTGTTCAACTTTTCAGTAATTTTGATAGTAATTCTAGGGATTACGAAGAAATCGAAATAGTGTCTGTTGACCAAATACATTTGACTGAAATGGAAAATGCTTTCAAGAATCTAAAATCCAAAACAACAGTTGGTCCTGATGGCATAACCTTCTATATAGTCAAACGATGTACTTATACATTTAAATATCCCCTATTGATTTCGTTCAACTTGGCATTCAAACATGTATTTTCCCTAGCAAACGGACATCTGCTTTAGTTTGTCCTATACCTAAAACAAACGACAGAAGAGAAATTACCAACCACAGGACCATAACAATCTTACTAGTCTTTGCAAAAGTCTTTGAACAGATAGTATATCAACTAATTATTAATCATGTGATCTCAACTAAACAACTTGGCTTTGTTTCACAAAAATTCTCTGTAATAGATTGCAAACTCGTTGGAAGAAGGAAAGCAAGTTGATGTTATTTATACTGACTTTGAAAAGTTGTTTGACAGAGCTAATCACAATATATTACTAGGTAAATTAATTCAATATTAGGTTCATGGGCTCTTATCTAACTAATAGCAGATAGTCTGTTCTATTTAATGAATACAAATCTGAAGAATATACAGCACTGCCAGGAGTCCCGCAAGACCCGAATCTTGGACCGTGGTTATTCTTCTTGTTCATTAATAACCTACCGGAATTCATACCGGATAATGAAAAAGTGCCAATTGCCCATGACCTAATATATATGCTAAAATTACTTCCGTGGAAGATGCCATAAAACTACAGCATAGTTTAGACAACTTTACTAACTGATGCGCTATCAATCAACTTTCAGTAAATACGAAGTTTTATCATTTAGTGGAAATAAAACGATTTATCGATTTATTAAATTAATAAGTATGCATTAATTAGGTCCGACGTAGTTAAAGGTCTTGGTAACACGTTTGATATGAAATTTGCGTTTAACAGCCACATAACAAATATTACAAATGAAGTTTTTAAAATGCTAGGATTTGCAATAAATATGGGAATAGAGTTTAACAACGTTTCTACATTAGACAAAATGTACTATGATTATGTTCTTTAGAGGAAAGCCGTAGCATTTCTGATTTGTTATTTCTTAGAAAAATAATTCAAAATGGCTTAGACTCCACAAACTTAGTATCATTATTAAAGTTTCGTGACTCGTCATTAAAAACTCGCGTAGACAATACCGGACTCTTCCACTGCAAAAAGGCAAGGACAAATATCAGTATAATGACGAAGTCACTAATCTGGATAATATGTACTACCTAAAATAAAATGTGTAGAACTTGCATCGAATTGGATATATGGGATATGTCTTACAAAGCATTTAGATATATTGTAATAAAAAATGTATGTAAATGAGCATTCGACACTCTAATTGGTTTATAAGGTCTGTTGTGTTGATAATAAATAAAAATAAAATATAGAAAGAGCATATAAATATTTTATTTTTGTTTTCTATCTTCCAAAGTATAATTGTCTCTGGCTAGGGGGACGAGCGCCCCCGTTCCCCCCCCCCCTGCCCCTTCCCTGATGGGCGCCCTTGGTAGTGCATTTGAAAAAAATATATAACTTTATACACGCGCGTAAGGCGTATACGAGCAAGAGTCACTCATGAATTACTGTTAAGGCCTGGAACCGTAGTTTACATTATAACTGTCAGAAACTTATTTGATGAATTATCGGAGATTGCACTAACTGGTGGAGAGGGAACATTACAACATCAAAATTATTTAAATTGTGGACTATGAAGGGATAGGTCCGGTGGAGGAGAGTAATTAAGTTTTATGTTGAATTAGTATAATTTTA
>JAGDQP010063460.1:0-11722 GCA_022664845.1 Lepisma saccharinum
CATCCCAATGAGGCCCATTGTCAGTGCAATTGGAAGCCCAACTTACCGTCTGGCCAAGTACCTCACTTCTCTTCTTCAACCCTTGGTGGGACAGTGTGAACACCACGTCAAGAACTCATATGAATTCATGGAAATACTGAAGACCATGCGTATTTCTCCAGATGACATCCTAGTCAGCTTCGATGTGGTCTCTCTGTTTACCAAGGTTCCAGTACAGGACACGTTACTTCTACTCAGCGAGCACTTCCCGCCGGTGATTGTAGATTTATTCAAGATCACATTAACTTCCACATATTTCCTCTTCGACGGACAGTACTATGAACAAACAGATGGCGTCGCCATGGGATCACCTCTCTCACCAGCAGTGGCAAATTTTTTCATGGAGAGTTTCGAGCAGAAAGCACTAGAATCAGCACCATTAAAACCATCATGTTTTTACAGATACGTCGATGATACATTTGTCATTTGGCCACATGGTAGAAATGCGCTACAGTCGTTCCTTGAATTTCTCAACAATCAACACAGCAACATTAAGTTCACCATGGAAACAGAAACGGAGGGTTGCATACCATTTCTAGACATCCTCATTCGTCGCAAACCTGATGGAAGTCTGGGCCACAGTGTTTATAGGAAGCCTACCCATACCGACCTTTATCTCAATGGAAACAGTTTTCACCATAAATCGCAGCGCAATACAGTCATCAGCACACTTGCACTTAGAGCAAAAGCCATCTCAGACCAAGAAAGCCTCCCTAGTGAACTGGAACATCTCAAGAAGACCTTACTGCAGAATGGATACAAGAAAGATGACATTCGTTTGGCCCTAAAAAGGACCTTTTCCAGCAAGAAGAAGACCACCCCAGAAACTGAAGATCCAGTCAATATTGCAGTCCTGCCCTACACTGGTAAACTTTCTGGAAAGCTTGCAAGAATCCTGAGGAGACACAACATCAAAACCATTCACAGACCGCCGTCAAAAATCAGAAACTTACTTCGGCCAGTTAAAGACGACTTGGGTCTTAAGACACCAGGAGTATACTGCATTCCTTGTGAATGCGGAAAAACATACATAGGACAAACAGGACGAACAGTAGAACATCGATGCAAGGAGCATGAAAGATACATCAAGCTATTTTATCCGCAGAAATCAGGCCTGGCAGAACACAGCATAACAGAAGGACATAGAATTTTATTTTCTGACACTAAAATTATCTCAAAGAGCTCCAATTACTGGGATAGGATCATAAAAGAATCACTTGCCATACTACAAGAACCTAATAATGTCAACAGAGATACAGGATTTCAACTTAGTCAGAGTTGGACACCAGTCATAAAGAAAGCATACATGAAATCTATATAACTTTTGATATCCCGAGAACATCTATATAACTTTACCACATTCTTCAGAAGGGCTTCCTCGTTCCTCTAGATTTTAAAAGAACAAACCATGTGGAAATCAACCGCGAATTTAAAGTGAGTACGAATTAATATTTCCTAGTTCATACCACGTCCATAACAACCTTGGTTCTCAGGGTAAGATTTGAAAAACGAACACACACAACTACTGGCGCTGCCGTTGCTACACCAGATCTCTAAAAATTGTAGGTCCTCAGAACCCCATAATGCCGGGAGGCAAAATAAAGCTTTTGTAGCGTGAATAAATACGCTACACGCTACAAAGGTCATCTACAACATTTCTTTTTAGATTGTCTACCGCTAATAGAATCTTTAGGTTAGACACCCGGCGAACAAGTGAACACGTAATATACAACTCTCCGTGGCAAAACAATTCTCCAGTGAGGTCAACTGTGACACAGTAGAAAGTTTCTCACTTTGATTTGTGGTTTGTTATAGCAAAAACTTGTTTAAGTTTAAACTGATTTCGCAAAAGCGTGATTGCTAAACCTGTTAATCTCATGGTCTGTATAACAACTTGTCCCTGAATTCTATTGTCAGATAATTCGGTAATTATTTCTATTGCCAAGTCGCTCAGAGAACTTTAGATTCAGCGATAGTGTGACGATTTCATTCGTTTCAGTTTTAGAAGGTAAATCACACGGTTACCAGACTTTTTCATCTTGTCCTCCTGTGCTCCCTTCTTTTATAAATATCTTAAATGTCATTCGTTCTATAGTAACAAGATTAAAAGGTCCCGGATTGGACATATTCTTACTGCTGTGATCCAAATTCTTAATTTTAACAAAGTGTTCGTTACCGAAATATCAAGGGTTATGATTCATCATTTGGTAACCACTTTTCATTTTAATTATATTTTATTTCTTGATAGGAAGATACAATAAAAATTTAAAATTGTATGTAATTTCTCCTGTAAAATTAAACTTTGAAAGTAAGTTATTATTCTGTTCGTCAGCGTTTCTTTACTAGGTTTTAAATTAAAAGTAGCCATAGGTGTATACCAATCTTAGCTTAATTGTACCCCATTATCTGAAAAAAACCGCAGTTGTCTTCTATTTTAACTTTACTGTCCACCACTGGTAAAAATGGTGTGATTACACCGACATCAGGCATCTCTCAAGGATTTTAAAATGCTGGTACAGTGCAGAGGCCACCTTCAATGTTACCCTTCACTGAGTTAAAGCTGAAAAATATTTTTTTACTCACCGGGAAATGATAATCTTATGTTCTCATTATGACGTGCAACCTCGCAATTGAACAGGCATGGGATTGTGCGAATTTTCACAGACGTGCCAATTCTTAGAACGCAAGCATTGTTCAAACATGTCCTCAAACAGATCAGCTCTAGATAACATTTCTTATACGATCTCAAGTTTACGCATATCGTTGAACGGTATGTAAGGTTTTTTCGTTTAAATATACCTTTGTCGTTATCCATAAGCAACTAATTCGCACTTCTTTTTTTTTAGTGGAAATATTATGAAGTTTTGTCTGCGTTGCTCTCACTATTGAAAGCTATTGGAATGTCAGACTATTAAAATGTCAAAAAAGTACTGTATCTTCGTATGACGAGCAAAGAGCTGGGCAAATTTGAATAAGTCAGTAGGAATTTGAATACCTTTTTTTTTAATTTACTAGCAGATCATCACATGAATTTAAATTTAACATATTTCATGGATAAAATACCTTAATACTGAAGGACTCGGGCTCTTTTTTTAAAAAAAAATAAGATTTAGTTGGATCTCATCTAATTATTCTTTGAGGTTGTATAATTAATACATTACATTATATTCAGTAACTTTTACATTTTTGGGATGTGGATCACTAATTTCCCTGTTACTTGTACGAAAATGTATATAAAATAGAGAGCATCCGCACAATGGAATCTTGACACAGGTTTATGGCTGCTGTTATTACCTTAACTATTATTATTAATAATAACAATATTAATATTTGTGATCATATTACATCTACAGTGCAACGCATTATCTTAATAACTGAAATGAAAGGTAAACACGGGAAAATCATCTTTAAAAGTACGTAAATATCGTTCAAAACACACTAAACTTGTTATTTCTACTTGTATCCATTATTAAACTACAATTATGTATATCTTCAACATAGTATACAGACATGAAACAAGGTGTGAAACGATAATAAACTTCTGCACGTTTTTATAGACAGTTTACTTTCTTACGCGTAACGAACTAACAGTACTTTAAGTGGTGTCAATTGAAAAATAAAACATTCAACAATTAACCATGAACAAATCTTTTACTGTCATAACACAGCTAGCGAGCTATCTGTATTATCCTTGTACACAAAGCGTGGTATAACTTAATTAACATGTTTAACTTTAAAACAATGACTTGTACGACCATGTGATAAAAATATTCTCGGAATATTAATCTTCAGTTTGATTTCTAGTACGTTTTTCATTAGAAGCTCATTGGATTAATTCAGTTCCCACGCTAGCATTAATGTCATTAACTTTGTATTAATTATTAGACAGCGTTGGAGTCAAACAATCTTCTTATATATTTCCTAGGTATAGGTAGAGATATTTTCATTTAGCCAATGTACCTAAATATACGTCCACTACATACTACTACTGCAACTCCGATACAGATGAATCCGAGATTTTAATAATATAGTCCTTAAAGCAAGAGTTAACCAAACTTCTTGTTTTAAATGACATTATTTCGCCTTTTCATCTGAAGAGCACTATATTTGCTGGTAGCAGATAGACTATGTATGCCATTTTCATGTTTGATAGCTTGTTAAGAAAACCCTTCAAAAACTAACTGAGGGGTATTAACAATAGTGGTGAAGGGCGTCATTTTCGAGAAAGTAAATGGACACT
Organism: Lepisma saccharinum; assembly: GCA_022664845.1. Classification (NCBI taxonomy): domain Eukaryota; kingdom Metazoa; phylum Arthropoda; class Insecta; order Zygentoma; family Lepismatidae; genus Lepisma; species Lepisma saccharinum. The sequence goes on from JAGDQP010063460.1 coordinate 4,280, forward strand.
GACACACACACAGACATCCATAAATCATGCTTTTAATGTTATAGACATAATGACATATGAATTATTTTCCTCGAATATACCTCAATGTTAAAATTCTTGTATACACGTTCTAGTATAGTTGTAGAATAAAATAAGCCTACTTACTGTTTTAAAAGACACATTTCAATGTTTCAAAATTTCACTTGAACTTTATTAAGACTAAGGTCAGTACTTTTAAAACGGTGTACTGATCACTGCATAGCATATATGACAAGGATTGATGATGATAATTATTTTTATATGATATTGTACTCACAATTTCCACAAATATCACAGAGTGCGCTACAAACTACACTTTTCAGTTCTTACCAAAACCCACAGGTATACTTCCATGTTGATTTTTGAGCAAATACAGTACGTATACATGATTCATTTTTGTCGATAATATGGTATTGTCTTGTCACTCTCATACAGTAATAAAGATGGTTAGAATCATACACAATTACGTTTTGAATTGATTGTGAAACTTCACAATATGAAGCGAATTTAAGGAACTGTGTATTCGTAATCTGTATTTGTACCTAACATTTAACACTTACGAATATTCACTGATATTAATTCATGTCAAGTACTTGTTGACGTTTATAATACATCTCCTATAGACAATTATCCTACCTGTATACACTAATTAAGATTTGTGCCTATGTATTCGTAGACACAAATCAGTCTTGCACTTCAATCAAATCAAATATTATTAAGCAACATTACTCAATAAAACACAATAACACCTTTCACTCTGTTGTGTTTCCAACCTCTTAGTATTCTGATAAATGTGATTCCGGTTTAGTTTTAATAGCAAAGCAATCAGAAAAGAAAAGAAGCGAATAAAGATTTTCCCTTTACTAGCCATGCAATATTGATACCAGTTAATATTTATTCTTATCTGATGTGTCTTATAATGTGAAACCGTGAAAAGACATACGTCTCAATAAAATTTCCTTTGAGAGGTGAATCTAATGGGTTATCTTATTGATTTCACACCATATAAAGAGGATGAAAATAAAAAAGTCATATCCAATATTCTCAACTACTCGATAGAGCAAGATATGTTATGTTCATTTCCATCTGTGGATTACGACCACTAATTAACATTGAACAAAATAATGCGGTTCAAATCAAAATTATATTCAGTTTCCTTCTATTTCTCTTTCTGAAAAGACTTTCAACTAAAAAAATAATTAAAAGTTCAAAGATATGTATTGAATTACTTGATATAAAAATGTCATAACAGACTTGAATATTTCGTGGACGGGAGTTATTGAATTCAAATTTTCGACTGGTTATCCAATTTGTTTTCTAATGTCGCGAAGTCTACTAATCAAGTGAAGAAATGCATCAATTTACTAGATTCGTGCTTTTAAATTCAGCGATGTTTAGTCCAATTCTACAACTAGGTACCATTAAATGATTATTTTTTTTACTTTTTATTATACTTTATTAGTAACTATTGTATATATGAGTTTAATTATCCTTTGTATTTATTATTTACCTGTTGTATTGATTATTTATTTCCACTTATAAGTTTACTTTTATTCTACAATGTATTCTTTGTTGTTTTCATTTAGTTTCTTGCATATTTTTCCTGTATTATTGTTTGAAATTTTCTGTACAGTAAGGTTTAAGTGGCAGACCAACCTGTGTCAGAACTTCACCTAACGAATAAAGACAATTTCAATACTATTCAATCCAATACTCCTTTTAATTTCTACATCCATAAATATTCTTGAATGTTTCGAAACAAATGAAAACGTACCATTCAGAATCTTCGAAAGCAACGAAATCTAATGCATAAAAAATCAACAAATTGCCTCACTAATTTAGTAACGTCTTACTAGAAGAAAAACAACACATTTTAAATCCTTTTGGTAGTCAGAATATTGTCCACACTCCCACGTTTACTTTCAATGTATAGCTATCATTACTTCAGTGATATCAATGGTCAAAGAAATTGGAGAACAAATTTCATCACGTAAATATATGCTAACAAAGCAAGACATTTCAAATTATTGTTTATATTATTTACGCTACGCTCTTTAATATCACGTATAAAACTCTTTTATCAAGATTCTTTTTTAAATAAAGAAATACAAAACTCTAAACATTACAAAACAACAGTTGTACTTTTCTGTTCCATTTCAACCTTCTGTTCTTTTAACTTATAATTATTGATAAGAACCAGGAGACTAACAAGCCATTCAACAAAATCAGAACACAAAATATTGCCGTGACAAAATAAAATGTTGTAATTTGTTATGGTTAACTTTTTTCTTTCTTTTATCCGCTAACAAAATTGCAGGTAGTATTGATTTGGCAAGTGCAGTTTCAGTTTGTGTAGTGAATTGTTATAATAAGCTAAACTTCAAGTTCCAAAAGAAAGTATTCAATGTAAAAAGAGCATACCATCAAAATCTGCACTATTTTTTTTATTTAGATTGTAGTGGAAGTAACTGAAGGTACAATAGAAATCATTATCGTTTTGTTCATGTGTGAATACTTCTCTTTAAAATGTTTATTTTTTTTAGAAGTGTTTTAGGGAAAAGCAATCTTTAATAAGTTTAGGTATAGTTCTGCGACTTGTCTTTTAATAGAACTATATGTTTCTGTACATCTACAAATTCTCTTCCTATTCAAAACAACGAGTGATGGAATTAACTATTGCCTTAGAGAAAGTGGAAAGGGAAGATCGTACATTGCGAGAGCTGGATTTTTGTGGAACTTCGTTTTCTGACTGAGTTCGGGTCGTTGGTTAGGGTGGTGATAGTCATTCGTTTCGAAAATGGCTTATTTACTAGCTACGCTTTGGTTAACTTATCCCACTGAGCGTAAAATTGTTGCATAAACCGTTATATGCATGTTCAGTTACCTCTCAAATGAGACAGATATCAAAGCAAAACTACAATTGTTGTATGTACTGGAGTAACATGCCAGACAAAAGTAGAAATAATATCTATTTTTCAGGCTCGGCGCGGCAAGTTTACCAAAGCGTAGCGGGCAACTAACTCATTTCTGAAATGCGTTAAAATCACCACGCTAATTAGCGATTCTAACTTGGTCAGAAGAACAATTTGCACAAAAAAATCTAGTTCTCATGACCTAAGGACTTCCCTGTGAGCAAAATCAAGGAAACTTTAGTGATGGAGTTAGTTATTGTGAGGCTACTAGAAAACATATTTTTTTACATTTTTTTGTTAAAGAGACACTTACCGCTGCATTTACCGGAAATCAAACCAGGATTTTTCAGTTGACCTGCTGATGTACTAGATAAGGCAATGTATTACGTTGAGGTGAGTTTTTATTTTTTTAAGCAAGTACTTCGATCAGAAAGAAAGACATTTTTGTCTCACTACTTTTCAGTGGATTATACAGAGCAATACATTTAACAGTTACTGATTTTATAAGAAGTGTTTCGCAGGCGTACAGTGGGTAAATTTGAGCGATGTTCCCTGTTAAAGACAAGCGAGTATCTTGTGATTTACAGGTACGGAAAATGTGTCAGTAAACGTTAAATAGTAACAATGAAAATTTTCTCTTTTTGTTTAAGTCGTCTGAATCTTGTTTCTTCTTAGCTATTAACCAGTTGAATTACATATTTTCTCAAAGGGAGTGTAGAATCGGGAAACGAATGACGAAATTTACGTACACATCTTTTGTAGGGTTTCGTTGTGAAGAGATAAGTCTCAACAAAAATACTTCTTGTTTTATACTATGTTTCACCATGCTTGTTTCCAAATCAGTTATTGCAGAAATCGGACTTCCAAATTTTTATTGAGGTGTTGAGTTTTCTATATAAATTGTATGGCTGCTGGAAAGGTATAGCTATCAGTTTAGACAGAAATAGGTCATCCGAAACCTCTCCAAATTCTCTCTATTGTGATATAGGATTTAATACTTGTAGTGGAAACCGAGATGTCCGTTTTCTGCAGTTAATATCTTAGCAGAAGAGATTCTTGACTACAAGGATATTACCCATATGACACAGCTGACCGCTATTAACGCCAAAGATGGAACTAGGTGAAGCTTACATTCCTGTTGAAGGAAATAAAAAAAGTACAAGAATGGTGTAAAAAGAGAGGAGTATAAGTGGGAAGTAATTAAAAGAAGTCTAAAAGAAGGCTTAGAAAATGTAAACTATTCGGAAAATCTAGTAAGCACCAAGGCGAGTACACTTGTACACTTACCAAGGTCATCCTAGAAAATATTTTGATCATGTTTTACCCCGAGAACGGGTAGAAATTTTCAGCAAGTTTTCTGCCATGGATTGCATAAACAGTTAATATGCCTCCTTTACTACAGATGCTTATGGAAATGGATCTTATTAAATTAAGATCTTGAATGGATCCTGATGATGGCAATTGGAAACCTCAAAGCCAGAATGGCAGATATTCTTTAAATTCCAGCAATGGAGGTATATAAATGTACAAAAAAAAAATATCTTTGGTATGCGCAGTATTTCCAAGCATACTGTAAGCCAGTCTGAGTGCTTCACTTACTAAATTTGGATTTATCTATGGTCTTCACTTGTTCCTGTCTGAGCCCGGAATCGGAGAAGATCAGTAATATAAATAGCAGTCAGGATTTTCTTAAGGTAGTTGTGTACCCAGAGTCAAGTTTAGGAGGGGGCGATTCACAGAAAAGTAGAAGGGATTGAGATCGAAAGTTCTTTCATTAAAAAGAATTGAAGTTATCCTTTCGATTAACAAAAAAACATGTATTGCAATATCACATGTTACAAACATGTCACATATTCGGTGAGTTTCATCAATCTTAACGAATCTTTAGTTAACGATTGATGGCTTTCAAAGAACTTAAAACTTCTTAACGAAACTTAGTGAAACCAAGTATCTTATAAATGCACACGTCAAAGATAGTATTTGACAAAATAATTTCAACAAAATCACATTTTTACAAATAAAGAAGAAATCTAATCTAGTTTTCTTCTTTGAAAACCATTCTATTATTTTATCAACACTTGAAATTCCATTGAAATGAATGTTGAGTAGAACCAGTCGTGTGATCCGATCTACACGCATGAGGGATCTTAACCTAGCTTTCAGACTGTAACACTTCTGCACACACAATATATACAAATAAACAAATGAAAGAAACTGACGTTACACCAATCAAAAACAAATCATAATTTGTGAATTGAAACAATCTTTCATTAAGGTTTCATCTCACTGTCGCTTATATAAGGTGATATTTCAACTTAATCAGAAGGATGTACTCACATATTTGTTGATTTTTTATGTTAACATTATAGTATTCACTGATCCTCTGGACCCGCACCTGACTTAAGGTTACACTTAAGGTCTGTACTTTGTTTCACTTCAACATAATGCATCATGTTTATTTAAAAGTTAATTATTAGAGCAAAATTTTGCTTTATTGCAGAAAGGGGACTTTTATCTGAGAAACAAAGTTCGTTAGAAAAGCCTACTGCAACATAATAATGCACCATCACCTTACTGAAGAAAATCTGGATCAATTTGGTTTCATTTCTAATCATATTAACAATTTTTGCTGTATACCTCAAAATGCTGTTCTGTGGATAAGTCCGCTTTCTGAAAAAACTTATTCACATGGACATTGTGCAATGCAAGTACGACGGTTTAGGGGAATAAGTTTCCCAACTTGAAGTAAGTGATTGCGTTAGTTTCCTGTATTAAACATAATGTAAATCGCGAGTAATGCAAAATTAATCTAACCTGACCGCATCTAACCTATGTCCGTGAAGTTTGTAACCTTTTGAAAATAGGTGTACCGAAAAAGTATAACCAGAATGTATAACCTTCGACCGTGAAATGCATATAATATTAAAATTTTAATGGAAGCAACAGATATCAGTTATCGAAAAGTGAAAAGAAAGAGAATGTTGTTAAAAAAACAATTTGAGTTGGGTGGAAATCGAACTCTGAACCCTAGGTAGCAGCCCGACACACTAGTCGGTAGACTAACCGTCCATCGACTTCCAAGCGCTTTAGAATCCGAAACAATCATAGACGGGATTGCAATGAACGCGTAAAAGTGACTAATTACACTTCCCCTAATACGTGAACTCTCTCATACTAATATATGTTCTGGCAACTTTTTACATCCTGACTACTGTATACTTCCGTAAGACGTATTTTTTAGTCAGTGTATTTTATCTATATATTAGAAGTTTCGAAAGTGAAGCAATGTTTCCAGAACACATTTCTTTTATCCTTCATAACTTCCAATAGATTTTCGTGTTGTATTAATGAGGAAGCCTTCTATCGTGAAAGAATATGCCAACGGTAGTCGTGCGACCCCACTCGTTAATGCAAATATCCCAATGGAACTGAGTTCTGAGTTCAGGCTAGGGAATGAGTGTTGGTAAGTTACGGCAGCGTGCAAGCCGATCTCTCGTGTTGACCTCCAGAGACTGTCGAGTATTAAAGATAATCGTACAGAATAAGCTAACCGAATCTAACCTCCTAACCTAACCTAACCTAAAAATGATCTAACCTAAAAACAAAATACAAAAAAAACACACATTAATAATTGATACGAGCATATGTGTAGTTCATATTTAAAATCGCCCTTGTCCACAAAAATGTAAAATCGAGATATTGGCATTATTGAGTTAATTTTATTATTCTCTAACACATTAAAAATTTTATAATTCCACCAAAACCATTTAATTACCATGAGCAAGTGAAGGGTAGATAAAAACATTTACAGTTAAATAAATTTAAATCACAGCCAGAGTCAATCCATTACTGGATGAGTCCTCTCCCCAGAGGGATGAGATTGGTCTACTGCTCCCGCGCTGACCAGATGGGTTGGGAGAGGAGAACCTGAGCTCTCACTGTGATCGCCACTATCTTTTATTCATAGCCGCTTCCCAACTGCATCACGATGTTGGGTGGTCAGCGTTCCAGACACACGCCTTGCAAAAACTTTGACAGCGCTGTGGATCGAACCTGTGACCCCCTCTATCCGTAGTGAGATACTCTAAAGACTGTTTCAACGGGAGTGGACATATATATCTTATATCTCCTAAATTTTTGGGAAAATGAAAAATTATGGTAAACTAAAACTTCTACCATTATTTCTAACAGATATTCAAGGCCACAAATGTTCCCTAGCTTTGAAAAATAAGCAGTGTTTTTGTTTCCCAACGTTTTCTGGTTCTTGGATAAGGATGATTTAGGAAATGGACTACACGTATAGAAATGTTGTTTGAAACAGAAAAAAGTCTTCAACTTGCCTAGAAAACAATCCCGATCTTCTACGAAGGAAGCAGACGTTCTATCCAATGAACTACGATGCCCACTTGTAAACAGTAATTGAAAATCTGCGGCGAAAAACAGTCTAACTCACAAAACCATATTTTTTAGAAAAATGAGTATAAATATGTAAACCAAAACCAATTATTTATAT
>JAGDQP010063462.1:0-11722 GCA_022664845.1 Lepisma saccharinum
GCTGTTTGGTGTTTTCCTCGATTGTGTTTCTAAGAAGATTTTCGTTGTATCTTCGTACATCCTGTCTTATTTTCTTCCTTACAGTTTGGTTTTATGTAATTTTCCCCTTCTTTCATTTCCCTTCTTTTCTTTATCAAGAGTTTAGTTTCTTCTCAGATTTTGCTTTCTCTTTTGTTTTTGATGCCTGCTGTTTCCTTGGTTGTTTCTCTTATTATCTCAGTCAGTATTTTATTTCTGCTATTACTGTCATTTTTATCTTCTAACTCTTCCAAGGCGCTGAATCTGTTGCTTAGTTCTACCTCGAATGTCTGTCTGTGTTTAGATTTACTAGATCTAAAAATGGCGGTTTTCCTCTGATAAGTTTCTTTCTCTCAAGTCTAGTATTTAGTTTCAGCTTACATCTCACCATCCTATGGTCACTCGAGACTTTGAAACTGTTCAGAACAGCTACGTTTTGCATAATTTCCCTATTATTCGTTAAGACGTAGTATATTTCGTTTTTAGTCCCATTTGGCCCTTTCCATGCTCCTCTGGGGCGGCTTCTTGAAAAATTTATTGGAAATGAACAGTCTGTTGGCTTCTGAGAATGCCACTAACTTCTCTCCTCTCTTGTTTGTTTTGACAAATCCAAAGTTTCCCACATTCGTGCCAGTGCTCTGCTTAGTTCCTACTTTCGCATTGAAGTCTCCCATTACAATTTTGTAATGCGATTTGGTACTGTCCAAAATGTTCTGTATAAGTCTTCGACTTCCTCCTCCGGATGTGACGTTGTTGGAGCATATACTTGTATAATTTCCTAGTCTTTTGTTTATCTTTATTACTACTCGTTCGATTCTATCTGAAATTCCTTCGAATTCTGTGATCCGTGTGTTCAGGTCTTTATTAATTATAAAGCCAACGCCTGTCAGTTTTCCATTTTCGGATTTTTTCATTAATCAGGTCTTCTGTTGTCATTTTTCAACTAAATGCGATTAACTTCACAGTAGAGTTTCGTCTTTCAATAACCTTCGTGGTAACAAATGGTGGAAAACAAACTTTAGTAGTAACCATGATGAATTGTAAAACACTCAACATAGCTGAGAAATCACCCTTTCATGTTTGAAAAGTAAATTACATCCGTAAAGCATTGGAATTCCACATAAAAGATCACATTTTCTATCCAAAGCAAGAATGTTTTGTTGCTCTTTTTGATCGAACTTCAAAAATTGATATGAAAACACTTTCTCATTGAAAAAAGAAAAAAGAAGAGTGAAAATCCCCGTTCTTCTGATTTTGTGTAAGCCTGTTTTCGTGTAACTTTATTAAATATAAGCCTGTTTGTATTCACAGAAACAAATATAATTCAATATGCGTCTACACATGTGCTAATTTCATAAGATATTTTTCATTCTCTAATAGTATTCATACCATTTCTACAGCTAATATTAACACATCGTTTGCTTAATATAATCATTTCTTATCATTTCAGATAAAATAGTTAGCGCCACAGGAAACCCGAATGTAATTGTAAAACATTTGGATGTGAGTTCTGCAACAAGCATTCGGCGATTCGCTGCAGAAATTTTAGAAACGGAGAATCGACTTGATATGTTAATCAACAACGCTGGAATAGGAAATATTTCAGACTTCACGAAAGAGGGGCTTCCGTTAACAATGTTCACCAATTACTTTGGGCCATTCTTGCTGACCCATTTACTTTTGGGTAAGCACTTACTTGGTATCCAATTTCATTATGCAATTAGTTTTAACATTCAGCAGTCCACCAGGGAGATTATGAAAATCGTAGACTTTTACTTTCACGGATCGATCTGGTCACGGCCCTAATTATCATACCGTGATGATTTATACCTCGTTCTAAATCCCATCGATTGCAGATTCCAAGGAAGTGTTCATCGTGCACAATTCGTAGAAGAAGAGGACGAGGAAAGGCGAAAAAGTTAGGGGAAAAATAATTGTTTTAGAAATCGTTGGGAGTTGGCAATACTTGAAATTATTTTACGCCAGCGAAAGTTCACCAACGTATATCTTAGAAATTAGTGTCAAACATATAAAAAAAATCGGAAACATTGGTGCAACCAGTTAAATTCCGTCACCGGGAAAAAGGCGTTCTTTTCGATTCAAAATTAATGGGATAACTTGTAGTAGGTTCAAATTATGTAATGAATTTTTGGTTTCCACCATTTTGAATCCAAGATGCCTCCTTTGGTGACATTATGTAACATTTTCGTAACCTACTGGTGATGATATACCGCCATACCAAATTTCGTTTTTCTATCTCCAGCCGTTTAGGCTGTTTATTCTATACAACAATGGGTTTTGCGGCCATTTTGGATCCAAAATGGCGACTTTTTCCAAAATTTTGTAATATTTTCTTAATCTACTTTTAAAAATACACCTTTACGCCAGAATTCGTATCTTTACCTCAAACGGTGTGGAAAATAAATTTTGGGAGTTCGCTATTTTGGATCCAAGATGGTACCTTTGGAGACATTTTGTAATATTTTCCTAACGTATTAGTGATGTACCGTTATACCAATTTCGTTTTTCTAGCTCCAACCGTTTAGCCTGTGTATTAACTACTAAATGTCTGAGTTTTTTGAGGTGAGACATACTAGTTCTTGCAGATGGAACTTTTTTCTCAATCTCAAGAACGATGAAAAACGAGAAAATTGAATAACACATAAGAGTTCTTGCGCAATATCCTGTATATTAATTTGAATAGAATAATAATTGATCTTCACGTTCACGGCTCTAGCTATAGCTATATGAATTATACCTTGTTAGAAAACTTATAGAACACACATTCCAGCTTGCTAGAATTTATGACCATCATGTCCAATATGTAGCAGAAAAGAAAGCTGCAATTTTTTTTTTTTTTTGGAAAAGCAGTAATGTTTTAATTTTGCGGGCGAAAATGGCTTTCAAAATAAACACCAACTTTCGCCCTGTCCTCTTCCTGACCTATATTTGAGACGTATGTGCGGACAAAAGTCTATGTTCCATGCTAAAAGATAGCACATAGACTTTTGTTCGCACATACGTCTCATTTATTCAAGGTAACCAAAACAGGTTTTTATCGTCCCATTAATCATGGGCTCACAGAGAGGAAACGAAATGACGCATGTGCCTGCGAAGCGATCGGGAGTTAGTCTGACCATCGACCTTCAGTAATACAGGCACGGTGCTCACACAACGCAGTCATAGCTCGTCCAGTGTAAAAGAGAAATGGAGGTATCGAAGCAGCTTGTTCGCGTGTGTTTGTTGTATGACTTGAAAGTGGGCCTGTCAGCTGCCGCATCAAGTCGCCGCATATGCCAGGCATTTGGTGAAAATGCCGTGAACGAACACACTGCCAGGCATTGGTTCCAGAAATTCCGTTCGGGAGATGTGAGCCTTGCTGATGAACCTCGCAGTGGACGACCACATGTGTTGGATGACGAGGCCCTGAAAACAGCCATCGATGAGGACAGTGCTCTAACGTGCACCTGCATGGTAACAGTCAGACTGCACCTGCATGGGATAAGGAAGTCATACAGGTTAAGCAAGTGGGTACCCCACACATTGTCGGTAGCCAGCAAGGAATAACGAGTGGCAGCCCGTTTGTCCTTGCTCACTGGGCACCTGAACACACCCATATTTGATCGCTTGCCCGCTGGTGACGAAAAGTGGGTCCTCTATGGCATTCCCAAGCATACCAGACATTGGTTGTCGCCACGTGACCCTGTTCCTCACACCTCAAGACCACATCTGCACCCACGGAAGGTTATGCTCTCTGTATGGTGGACTCGTCGCCAAGTGGTGCATTACTAGCTCCTTCCATCTGGTCAGACCATCACTGCTCACCTCTACTCACAGCAGTTGCAAAAGGTGCACCGTGCATTGCGGCAGAAGGAGCTGGCATTGGTGAATCGCAAGGGTGTGCTGTTCCTCAACGACTATGCCAAGCCATATGTGGTAAGGTGGACCCGGGAGATCCTTCAGCAACTTGGCTGGGAGACACTGTGTCATGCACCATATTCACCAGATCTTGCGCCAACAGATTACCACCTGTTTCATTTCCTCGACAACCACATCCGTGGGAGATCCTTCGCCAATGAGGGAGACCTGCGGAAGACACTCACGGACTTCTTAGCCTCGAAAACCGCCGATTTTTATTACCAGGGTATTCGCAGCTGCAGGAACGTTGACAAAAGGTGTTGGATGCTGATGGAGCTTACTTCGAAACCTAATGGCACGTACGGTCCACTGTATTGCTCTTTGTTTATCACTGCTCTAGAACGACAAAATCTTGTGTGGTTACCTTGTAGAAGGAATACGGTGACAAAAATTGTAACGTCAGTAATTAAATTCCTTCTTTTCCATTTAAGGCCACTTATGCTTCTACGTCAATTTGGAAGGTTTAGCCCCTTTTCGAAAACAGGGGTGTATGGAAAAAAATAAAATAAAAAAAGACATCGGATTTCTTCCTTCTCTCCCTCCACCTGGGACATTTGAGAGGCATAAAAAGTAAATCAGCTGTTAATTAGTTCCTTCAGGAACATTTTAAAACGAAAACCATCCTATTGTATTTAGGTTGGCAACGTTCACTACAAAAGTACTCATTGGGCGTCTAGAGGCTAAATGACCAACATATTTCTATCACTATAGAGTTCAATTTGGTTATCTTTGTTTTAAAATAAGGCAGTAGCCGCGTAATGTATTACCTTTTAAGTCTCTTAGCAGTGTTGCAAAATCTGATAATATCTTAACCCCTTCGGTTCGATTATACTTCACATTGAATTTTCTTCATACTTTGCTGCGATAAGCTACTTGAGCTGCACAAACGTTGTGCAGTGTTTTCTCTGTGAAGAAGTACCGTATTCAACAACATTCTTGCCAGCAAAATTAATAAAAAGTATTATCGCTTTCTCCCTACATTTTCATCCTCTTCTTTTTTTACATATTGAGCACGATTGGCACAAGTGCTACCTCACTTGAATCTGTGTTCCAACGAGGTAAATTCATATCCATACAAGAAGTAGAACTGCGACCAGGGTAGTGAAGCGAGGACTTCCTCTGCGCTGCAAATTAACGAGGAGGTACGTTATCAGTTGAGCACAGAAACTGGGATAGAGGCTACTGAAAGCTAGGTTGTATATAAATACACCAGGGCTGGATGAGCCCGCGAGGTGTGCAAGGGGGCACGGTGTGTCGTCCGAAGGGAGTTGTGCGGCGTGAGTCGCAGCTCCCAATTAGCGGTGGGCATACGCAAAAAGTGCTGTTAACATTCTATATCTTATCCCAATCCGTGTAAAGGCTCGAGAGAGTCGTGGGAAGTGAAGGTCGATTGCTCTATTCACTTAAAGGAACTTGCACAAGTGTTGTTATAGGTTATTTCATTCTTCTCGCTTTGTATTGCAGTGATGTTTCTAATTCTTGGATATGATTGACATTAATATGTATACGTTGCCAGGATTTTGTGTAACTACCATAACCGCAAGTGTTGCCAATTCGTACATTTTTATAATAATTTCAGTTTTTTGTCTTCTTCATCATATTGGGCACAATATGCATATCTGATACCCAGCTAGAATTTGTGTTCCGTAGGTTTTCCAATGAGGTATAACTCATATTACTATGATAATTAGGGTCGTGTGCAGAGCTGCGAGAGCAAAGGTCAATAATATTCATAACATCCCTGGCGGACATCTAAATGTTAAAGATAAGGTAGTAACACTGACAGATGGGTTGCTTGTAAGGTCTGGTATGCCCACAATTGTTTTTCAAGTTTGCCAAGGTACCAAATTTAGTGGATGCGTTGAATAAATTTTTGCACTAGACTTATAAAATAAAATGCAGGGAAAGGATTAAATGTTTCGAAGAGATTATGAAAACAAGGGATTTAGTTGTTTTTATCTTTTTAAAAAGTAGTACCAAATGTAGCGCTACCTTCCCGATTTGTGCCCCAGGAAGATGGACGTCATACCAGAGACTGTTTGTTATAGTCAGAGGTAAAGTGTAATGTACTTTAAAAGTTTTGCAAAATTTGATTTTTCCACTGATTTCTGGTTACATGCATGGTAGATGTAATGTTTTGACTTGTTCTCCAGAAGGCAGATCCCTCCCTGCGGAAGGTGGGGGGGGGGGAAGTTTCAAAATGGCGGCCAGGCGTAATATCACTTTATAGAATCGTTATTTACTCTGAAAGTTAGCAGTATAAAAAATGTTTGAAACAAAAAAAATCAACTTTTAACTGACGTTAAGTTGACCACTCGTTAGAAAGGAAGGGTTCCGCATTTAAGGGTAAAGAGGCGAAAACATCTAATTTTAGAGTTTTCTTTCTCCATAAAGCGCAGTAACATTCATGCATCGCGTGTTTCCAGTTTGTACAGTGTTCGAATAATTGATGGAATGTATTTACGTAATACTCTTGGGTTTCCAGCAACTACATGTTTCTAAACTTTGTTTAACATCTAATGTGAACTTGGACAGGCAATTGCATTTTGAATTAACAAATCATTATTTTTGACACACTTTTCTAGATTTAATCGCATTAGACGTTAATGTTCTTTTCTATAAATCAAGGTTTAATTATAAATACCTGTACTTTATTGCACATCATGTACTTACTTTATTACATTACAGTAAATAATAATAATATCTGAATTTTTTATATTTCTTTTAAAGATTTGTGCCGAAATTCAACGCCTTGCAGAATTATAAATGTGGGTTCATCTTTTCATAAATCGGTAGTCTGGAATAGCCTAAGATATCTTAAAGCAGATGGCGGTGTCGCCGGCTACTCCTATTCCAAGTTGTTTCTTAACATGTTTACAGTGGACCTGGCCAAGGCACTTAAAGGAACAGGTAAGAAACTGACCATATGTTGACAAAAACTCAACATATAATTACAGGGTGGAAATATATCTTCAGAGTTCTAATTGCTGAAGATGGACAATTTATAATAAAATTACAGTTGAAGACCAAATGAAGAGAACGTGCTTTGTTTTTGTTTTTTAATTTTACATCAGATTGTTGTAAAAGTCCACAATTAGAATGAGGTATACTTGCATATCAAATAAAGATTTATTTGTAACAGACGGACGATGCATATTCTATTCATGCAGAATAGCTTGTTAAAAGAAGCCCTCCAAAGCCGAAATAGATCGCACTCTTATCTCAGTTTGTTCAAGAATGGACAAAGCAAGTACTTGGAATGGTCTGTTTCTAGTACATACCCTTTATCGGACCAATACTGGGACAAGCATGTTTCGATATTGGCCGTCAGTGTCCCTATATTCTGCGTTGTTTGGGTAATGAATAAAAAGTCTGGTGTTAGAATTGAGGAATTCAGTGTGAGGAAAAAATAAGCCACAAAGTCAATGAAGTGGTGATTACTATTTACTTTCATTCGCTTATCTCTGTCTACAATTTGATTATCATTATTTGTTGTCGGATTGACCCAGGAGTCTCCACGGTTCATCCAGTAAATAATACTGATAATCAAATTGCAGACAGAGATTAGGTGAATGAAAGTAAATATAAATCATTGTTGGATGAACCGTGGAGACTCCTGGGTCAAACCGACAACAAATATTAATAATCAAGTTGCAGACAGAGATCAGACGAATGAAAGTAAATAGTATTTTTGATTGTTGGATGAGCCGTGGAGACTTGTGGATTCATTCAACAAATAATACTGATAATCAAATTGCAGACAGAGGTCAGGCGAATGAAAGGAAATAGTAATCATTGTTGGATGAATCGTGGAGACTCCTGGGTCAATCCGACAATAAATACTGATAATCAAATTGTATACAAAGATCAGGAGAATGAAAGTAAATAGCAATCACGACTTTATTGACTTTGTGACTTGGCTTCCTAACTTACTGAATGCCTTAATAATTAGTTTATGAAGTAACTGATTAAAGTTAAAAACAAGTCAGGCGTAACGCAGTTTGGGGACTGTGCAAATTTGCTACCGCCAGGTATCAGCAGCGTTCATCCAAGTTGGATGATCTTCTGTGTTGTTTTGAGGAAAACTTTCGAACGACACCTCAACCACCTTCGTAGCCCTAGTAGTTCCTGACTTAAAATTTATCAACGGACGGACAGACCTGATCTACGCATAATTTCAAATCGTCTTACTGAAACCTTTCTAACACCTAACCTTCTTTGTAGCCCTAGTAATTCCTTAGTTGAAAGTTATTGACTGGCAGACGGACATAGCCTGCTCCCAGCTTTAACTGCTGAAGCCTAAGCGGAGGCAATGTGCACAGTCATTAATCGTGGAACCAGTGAACGTGGGTTCGAATCTTCCTATTCACAATGGTAAGTCGTAAGAGCTTAAAGGAAATGGGTTTCCTGACTGATTTAGGGTCGCTAATAAGCGGTGTGATAGTCACTCATTTCGGAAATGCGTTTTTTAATCGCTACGCCCTGGTAGCATTGTCATGCCAATGCCAGAATAAATGTGTAGACTGTTATTGAACACATTACTGTGCATTCAACAATTGTTAAATTGCTGTGATATACCGTATTATTTGAAACACAACGGACGCAGATTCTGAACATGTATAGTTGTGGAAAAACCAGTAGGGTGGAGGGTTGACATGGCTCTCAATCACACCCTCGTAACTTCAAAATTATTTAAGTTGAAAATTGTCAAACCTGAAACTCACCGCTTGCGTCCACCCAAATTTTGGTTTACACTCTCATAAGCTTAATATTTTGCCTTAATCTCTGAAGGAAAAAAGGTAAGCTCGAAGAACACAAGATTACACCATAAATTAATAATACAAGGATTCCTTCTCCTAATGCTCAGATGTAAAACGTAACATTATTTACAGGTAGAATGAGGATATGAAGGTAATCTGTGGCGAGACTACTTGCCAGGTTGCTATATCCAGATCGCTTCATTCTGAACCACAGATGAATGACCAAATAGGAAGTGACCTAGTAATTTGCTGCAGAGTAACACATCCATGTATGTGCTTATGGATAGAAATATCAATAGAAATCTATGTATGTACCATAATATGCTATTTATATGGAAAACTATTTTATGGTAATATAATTATATTGTGTCACAGTCTACTACTCAGACAGCAAATGACGTTAGTTCTTTTCAATAATTGAATAACAATATTACGTCATTGAATAACAATATTACGTTCCTTACAGCTATATTTTCATTAGACTGCCATTCATAGTATCATTGTCATGAATTATCATGTCGTTGCATTGAAACAAGTAGGACTCGGGGAGGGGAGGCTGTCTTCTTTTGGTATGTTGTTGTGGAATTATGCGTTTGCCTGACTTTTTCTATTTATAATATACTGGCCTTATATTTCGATATTTTATGTTGTCACAATTAAAGTAGGCAATGATTTTTAAAGAGTTTATCATTCACGAAAAAGCTTGTGTTGTGAAAATTTGCGCATTAATGTATTTTTCCATGTTTTCGTATTTGTTCTCTGAATTTTCCCACAAAACTGATAGCAAAAAGAGAAATCGTTACACATTCTAAAAGCATGTTCTCTTATTTTTCCAATGAGATATAAACCAAAGCGATACGACAATTGTGGAATACACAGTAACATACCAAACAACAGTTTACACATTTGTTCTGTTTCAGGCTCGACGTGGGAAGGCCACCGGGGCTTAGCGACTAAATAAATCCTAAACGAATAAATATCACCACGCTAATTAGCGACCCCGAAATTAGTCAGGAAATCTAGTTTCACAAGAATCAAGCTCTCATGACTTGAAGGCTTCCCTTGTAAGTAATTATTTTTTTCATTGTGTATACGCCGTTGATATCAATCCTTGAGATGTAATGAAATCTTAACTTAATGTGAATCGATTACAAATTATATATACAATATTTTAGGAATACTTAATCGGTTTCAATTACAACGAAAATCAAGCTGTGTTCAACATTAGGGGGGTCGAAAAAATCGAAAGTTTGACGATAATTTTGCGGTAGTGCGGAAAAGTTGTACCTATATCTCAGTATTTCCTCTGCGAAATTTTTAGAATCCTGGGATAATATCTTCTGTTCTGGCACGGGCCCTAAAGATTCGAATATTTGGTTAAAAAAAGAGAAAAATCTAAAAATTTTATAATTTTCAAAAAAATCATAATGCCTTTCGCGGTAGTAACGAAAAGTTGTACCTACACCTAATTATTACCTGTGCAAAATTTCAGAACTCTGGAATGATATCTTCTGTTCTGGCACGGGGTCTCAAATTCCAAAAATTCGGTGGAAATAGCAAAATATTTAACAATTTTTTTATTTTTTAAAAGTATGATATTTATTACAGCGTCTTTCTGGATCAGGACCACAACGAAAAGTTGCTTTTAGATATATTTAATTACTATAAAAAGTTTCTGGACCCTGGGATAATATTTTCTGTTCTGGTAGTAGGCCTGAACTTGTACAAAAAATGTAAAAAAATACATGAACCATATATTCATTCAACAAAATAACTCACTTATTTCAAGTAAAGCAGCAACATTTTATAATTACAAACAGATTAGGTTTAAAATGTTTGATTTATACGAAGACCTTACAGATTACAATCTTTGTTTTAACAAACAGAAAAATAAGCGTATACATTATACAACTTTCATACGCTATACAAAACATGAAGCAAAAATAAACTGTCAATTTCAGGTTAGTAAAAATCTTTCGCGAAGGTTTCAAATTTTATACTGACCCTTTAACCTCAATGATAGCATACTCTTTCTAGATTTCAAGGTAGCCCGAATGAAGTCGTCCCGGTTTTCATGGCCGCAAACTTTATTGCAGGCCTCCGTAACAAGTTGTACAGTTCTTTCCACAGCTTGGGTGTGGCATGGGAAGTCAGTGAATGAACATTCAGCTGGAACGTCTGCTTGCAGCATGGCTTGCAAATTTTCGGTTGTTGTGTCATTCAAGACTGGTGGTGTAGTCACTTGTCTGCCAGTCGATCATGTCGATGTAGTCCTGAGGTTAGGAATGCTGAATTTGCGAACACCATCAGCTTCACCTGTTGCTTCAACTTCTCTGGATTTTATAACTCTTCGAACTGCAAGGGTCCTAATGTGCCCCCTTTCATCAGTTAGCATCGCAATCAGAATGTTTTCGCGAAATCACTGGGTCAATCACGTCGAGGTAAGTTTTATCCAAATATCTAGAAGTCATAATGAATTGGTGAACGTGTCGAGCTCCATCTTTAATTGAATGTTGGATTTTGATACTGAACCAGAATGGCACATGCACCCTCATAATGAACTCCACTATAATGTTCAGGCTGTGCGAATGTTCCGTTGTGGAAACGCACAATCGTTCGATGCTGTTCGCTGTTGTCAATCAGCGGGGCAAGTTGAGGCGCCCTGGATCGCGTTTAGCCAGATCTGCCTGATAGATTTCTGAGGATTTCTCTTTTTTTAACCAAATTTTCGAATCTTTAGGGCCCGTGCCAGAACAGAAGATAGTATCCCAGGATTCTGAAATTTCGGAGAGGAAATACTTAGATGTAGGTACAACTTTTCCGAACTACCGCAAAAGGATCCTCAAACTTTCGATTTTTTCGACCCCCTATTCAACATCAAGGACATAATCAGTGTTGTCAGGTTCCCGTCGCAATAGTTCACTTAATATGCTTTAAAATTTCTCGGATTCTGAGTTTTCTTTAAAAATTAATAGAATTTAAAAAAATAAATGTGCCAAAAAGGTTCAACAAAATTTCCCGATTTT
>JAGDQP010063463.1:0-11721 GCA_022664845.1 Lepisma saccharinum
TCAGATTAGCTTCTTGGAGCAACTGTCTCAGTTGCGGGTTCAGTGAAGTTGGGTGTTAAAAGTCACAATGTGTTAACAGAACAGTAGTGTTTTTTTTTAGTACCCACTGCTTTCCTGAAAATAAATTCAAGGACTTTTGAGGACCCCATAACGATAGGAGCAAGTTATTAGTGGAAACGTGTTCCTTTGCCCTCAACGTCCTCTTCTATGTCAGTATCAAGTTAGAAATTTGAAGAAATATGGTAGATAATGTTGATTGCTTAAATCTACACATTGCTTATATTTGAGCATGCTTACATTAAATCATAAAACATTTGAGCAAAAGAAGATAGATTTTGCGCCCAGAAAGTGACGTTTCTTACACTGAATGTAACAAGTAGTTAAAGAAAAAATTTCCCAGTGATTTAGTCATTTACAAATGTCTTGATTTTTTTTTTTTTTAATTGAAATTTTACAAGGTTTCCTATTAAAACAAATATCTTCCCAGATATAAGAAACTACGGTATGTATACAATACAATACACTTTATCGAAATTTACTATGTTCTTTTCTGTTAACCTTTATTAATTTTGTTCATATGTTACTGTTCCTTTATTGCAGAAGATGTGCCTTCAGATGAAGTGTCATGTGACGAAAATATCCACGTACAGAAGGATTCTGGAATTGGTGGAGGAGTATGTGTCAAAGTAGTTTTCTTTATTTTACTTGGTATTCTGGCTGTGATGTTAGGACTTATTTTAACGGAATATCGCGGATCAACAGATGGTAAGATTATTTTCTTTCTATAGAATATTTTACTGTTCGCTGAAACATTTTAGATCCTTTGCATTGTGGGAGAAAATAAAGTTTATAGTTAATTTCTTATGGAACTTTTAAATTGAAAATACATTATTAAAATGAAATATTCCGTAAAATCCCGTGCTAATCTTCCTATTTAGAGTTGTTCTTGTATTCTTAATAGAGTATTTATTGCTAAATCAAGAATGGTGTTGATTTTTAATCCTAAAGTTCAATATATCAAGCTGAATATATTAGAGGAAGGGACCGAAAAGTAATACATTATTTTGATCATATTTAAAATTTATGAAAGAAAAATTACATTAATCTATCATATAATCATTATTATTATTGATGACCCTTTGCCAATGATCAACTAACATTAAAATAAAAATTCTTAGAGGCAAAGAGCGACTCAAAGCTTCTTTTTAAATCGTCTTGAATGGGCAGATTTATTCGTTATATCATCATCTAAACAGGGAATAAGTGGTAGTTAGATGGGCTAATGTCCGAGAATAAAGCAGAACTTCCCATCCTAACTGCAAAGTTTTGTCTAGAGTCGAATTTGCAGAGTGTGGGTCTCGTTTTCCTGATGCAATATTACGGCTTTTTGTATTAAAAAGAACTCTTGGCAACCAATGCTTAATGTGCTCGCTTCAGTTGTTCGCAGTAAATGACTGCAGTTATAGTCTGACCGGTTTCCATGAGCTTCTAATGAATAATTTCCCCGATATTCCACCACAGACACACAAAAGAGAATTTTTTGGGGTAAAGTTCATTTTTAAGAGTCGTAATTCGTGTTTGTTTTGTCTTGCACGCATAGTATTATACAACACCCATATCTCATTACCAGTTGCGACTCGCTATAAAAAAAAAAGTTTAATTTGTTTCTCTTGTTAAAAGCATTACAAATTGTCGGTCTCTTTGCTTTGTTGTGTTATCCGATAGTTCATGAGGTTCATATACCCTCAGTATCTTTCCGATCTTCTATAAATACTCTTAGACAGTTAACCACGATGAATTGAGTTCTGTCAGCTAAATCCTGTATAGTTGGTCGTGGCTGACTCACCCAGACTTGTAACAGCACCATTGGCCAGAGTCGAAGGTCCTCCGGATCGAGAACAATCAAGCAGATCAAAATTTCTAGATGCAAATTCCGAAACCATCGCTGAAATGTATTCTATCAATTCGCCTCCATATGTGGAGTAAATGCAGGTTCTGTCCACAGTAGCGTTTTTTCGTTGTTGGAACAAAAGCAACGTTTCGGCATCTCATAATTTACTTCCACATTTTTTTTCTGTACTCATTTCTTGAGTTTTTATTTATAGTTTTTGCCGTGTTTTGCATAAGATCTCCATACTGTAACTTGCATTGACGTGTATATTTCTGCTTCTGTTGAATTCTACGAATTATTCAGCTGTAATTCATGTTAAATATTATTAAGACAAGATACAGACTAGTTTCATATCCTGTTGCATTTTCCTCGAAGTCCTAGCTCATTTCTGGCTCCCTTAACGCATTGTAATTAAGTAAAACTAGCTATCACGCATTTCCAGTGACCGTCTATACTGAAGGAACTTTATACTTTGTTTAGATTATAAGGTGTTTTAAGAACTGTTACTCTCAATTTAGATGGAAGTAATCGTAATATCTTGAGTCATGACTAATCACCAAGTTCAATTGTGAGATAGAGAAAAAACTTCAGTTACGAGAAGTGATGTTTGAATTTGATTCTAGGATCTTTCATGAGGTTTACGTATGTTACTATGACCCGTACCACAGGTGTTTCAGTCCACTATATTGAGGTAACTGAGTACAAGTTCAAAGATTTTCTGATCAATTTGCGGTCTTAACTCAGAAGTCATTGTAGATTATACTTCTTTCAATGTTGTAAAACCATACATACTACTCTTCTGTGTGTACCTATTTTATGTACATTTGTATATGACAAATGTGCTTCATTCCTATTTTCCAGTTTCAGGTGAGGAAGTATTAGGAAGCATGTAGGTAAAAGTTTGCCATATTTGCTGAGCTGCTTTGTAAACTAAGTCAGATCAATGAAATGTAAAAATAACAGTCTTTTGTTGAACCCAATATCTTGTAATTATCTGTTGTGATGAATCCTAGGTTCTTATCGAAGATTGGGTACTATATAAGCTTGATCAGCTATCTTGTAAGTCTTGTGTTCGTATCAGCAAGCATGTATTTAAGACACGGTTTTGTAATTCTTGTGATTGTTTTCCTGCTTACAATGTTTATGTAAATTATTGTACTCTTTGAGTCGTAGTGATGTTTGCTGTACTGTTTTAGTGGATACGCCTATTTCGGAATCAAGATTTTCTGAGGTACTGACCGGATGGGTTGAC
The DNA here is from genome assembly GCA_022664845.1 of Lepisma saccharinum. Lineage (NCBI taxonomy): Eukaryota > Metazoa > Arthropoda > Insecta > Zygentoma > Lepismatidae > Lepisma > Lepisma saccharinum. The sequence continues at coordinate 3,144 of JAGDQP010063463.1, forward strand.
GAATCTCTGCCCAGTCATGGTCATGAAGAGGAACATTTACCGGATATAGAGCACGACGAAGAACATGATGAGCATGAAGGTATGTACAGGTACACAAAGGTGTTTTTTTTTTCTTTTAAATCTTCATCGAATATATTTTGGCATATATTACAAGAATGACTCAAATGAGAGCTTTTTTTTTGTTGTTAAATATTAGTTTGAGACAGTTGTAGGGTAGATATGTTGCACATAAACTTTTCGAGTAATAATTGTGTATTCATGAATTGGCATAACTTCATGTGTGATGTTACAAGTACAGTCAACGATAACTGCTCCATTAATGAAATGTGTCAATGAAAATCGGTCATGTGCTGAGACAGAAAACCATGAGTATCACCATAGGCGCAGAGTTTTAAGGGAAGGGCAGGACACTTCTCCCTCCCCCAATATTTTCATTCTTACGGACGTACGCGACTACGGACACTCAAGATGCATAGATATTTCTTCTTTTGGACCCCCAATATTTTCTTGATGTTGGCGCCTATGCGTATCACTATATCAGTTGGAATCCTTTTGGGTATGGGGAAGTTTAAATTACGCTAGTCTGTTCCCTCTTTTATTTCTGGCTGGAAATCACGGGCATAGGTTTCACTCATTCACTACTCAAAAACTTAATGAGAGACATTAATTATTATTCTTTGATGCATATGTCTATTGGAGCCGCTAACTGTAACTATACTGATGATGAAAAATAATTATGCAAATTATTATTACAAACATTAATGTACAAATTATCTAATGTCTGTTTGTCTAGAGTTTACGAAGAAAACTCATTAAGTAACAGGCTTTTTATGGAAAAGAATACGCAAAGGAAAAATATTACGGGACACAGAATAGGTTCTTAGGGATCGTGATGATCGAACAGAACGCGCCTGCGCAATAGCTGTACAACATTGCCCCTCCACTATTGACTTGCACCGTGGAACAACATCGAAGAATTATTAGTTTTTTGTGATCAGAGGGTGCGAAATCTATCTAAGAATGGATGTTCAATGTGAAAACAGTTCGAGTCAGGGGAAGGTGGGCGAATGGGTGAAAGATTTAAAAGCTAAAGACAAAATATCAGTGTACAATGCCGAAGCAAGAGACAAGTTGGCGTGGCAATGGTCCTATATTTTTTGACTTCCAGGAAAAGTGGGGGACAGTGACTAGTAGTCTAAACATTGCCATACTAATGAACAAGTTGAACCACTCAATACGGCAAAAATGCCGAGGACTTCTCAAAAGAAGTTTTGTTGCTTCACAACACCCCGTCCTTAAACTGACGAGGTTAAGTTTCGCCTCAGTTTCACCAGCCGAATGCACCTAGATGTCGTGTCCGCTATCTTCCCTTTCCCTCCCTCGAGAGTGCTCACCGAGGGATGTCATCCCTTCGACAAGTGACAGGCTTAGGCCATCTGACACCTGTAAATGTAAATTTAAGAAGGTACGGTAGATAAAGCTGTATAAAGGTGAATATTGAAATGCTTTGAGAATGTTATGTACATCGATCGAGGGTACCACCGTTTCCTCCAAATTTCTTCTTCCTCTCCCCTTCCCCCTTTCGTTTTTTTTTTAAAATATTTTTTAAGAAAGTATGTTTTCCCTTTCTCCTCTTTCTAAAAATCAATTTCAGTTTCAGGGAGGATAAGAGAAGGTGAGGAGGAGGAGGAGACATCAGTTGTGAGAGAGGGTAGGGAGTGTGAAGTTTCCATACACATTCGCAGTACTGTGGCTAACAGTGTACAGTGTAACCTAAAGCGTAGATACGACCGTGCGCGACAAATATAATTCATGGCTGTAAGGGCTAATAGAATCAAGCATCGTAATTAAACTAGTTATTGGTATTTAAAGATATAATAGATAGTTGAAAGAACATGCATGTTGTGATATATTCTAAACTCGGGCTCCAGAAAGCAAGACACTGAAAATCTATTTTCATACATTCAAGTGTATTATTCGGAAAGTAACTGTTGTAATTATGTGCTAAACATCATGGGAAAATGCCGTTGGATTTCTAATTTCATTCCACAAATTGTATGTTTATTCTATATGAAAATCTCTCAAGCCGTGTCTTCCAAGTTTCGAAAAGTAAGTAAGTGTATATATGTGAAAGTAAAAGTTAATCAAAATTACAATTGTTACTTGCGTGAATCTGCTACCAATGCATGTTAATAATACGAACCTTAATGTTCAATCTGCACTTAAAAATTTCTTGAGTCATAATTATACTTAAAGGAATTTTGATTATACAGCCTCCGTGCGCAGTATTGATGTCTATAAGTTAAAAATTAACTATTTATACAAGTCACGTGTTTTTACGCAGCCAAAGATGCATATTTCACTTAGCAGTTTTATTCCAGATTTATTTAACGGGATTAATGAAAATTTTCGCTGCAAATTCAGCAGTCGAAATAAGATGACTCATATTGAAATTTTTGTTTACTGAACTTTTTTCTAGAAGCATCGGAAGAAGAACACGAAGAAGAAGAAGCGGAGGAGACAAAAGAGGAAGAAAGTAAAGAAGCTGGAGATGAGGTAAGTGCGGAAGGTGAGGAGGAGGAGGAGGAAGAAGAAGAAGATGAGGAGGAGGAAGAAGAGGAAGAGGAGGAGGAGGAAGAGGAACCAGAGGAAGAACCATCTGAGGAGGTAGTGGTGGCTTCGTGCGGGGTTGGTTGTTGTGTTCGTTGTTGTGGAATGATCTTTTAAAAACTACTAATTTATAGTTTTTGGCCGTGACTAATCCACAGTGATGTACTGCTGTTGTGTTGAAATACTAACTTGTCGATTTGTTAAGCTCGGCATGAATAGAGTTCTCTCACAGAGAAACCCTACACTTATACCAGGTTGTTCGAAAATAAATGACAGTTTTCGTACCCCACATTACTACTGAATTTTGGAGTAGAGTAAACATACCCGCTTCAATTGATATTAAAGAGTGAAAAGTATGTGGCTGGACCGGGGATCGAACCCGGAACCTTTGGGTTACCGGGTTTTCACTCTTTAATATTAATTGTATCTGTACCTACAGAGGCTTCATGTACAGAAAAAATCGGAAGTTACCTCCATTTCAACTTTGGAAATTATTTCTTCCGTGGGAGATGTTCACCATTATGAGACACAGGAAAGTTCAATCACAACTGGGAGTTGTGGTACTCTCCAGGTGGTTTCGAAAGAGAATATCGACATCAAGAGTGGAGGGTGTGTGATTCGGAAGCGGGTCGACTGGGTAGCGCATTGGGACGGTAACCCGAAGATCACAGGTTCGATCTCCGGTCCAGTCACATACTTTTCACTCTGTAATATCAATTGTATCTGTACCTACAGGGGCTTGATGTATAGAAAAAATCAGAAGTTGCCTCCATTTCAACTTTCAAAATACCTGCTTCAATTAAAATAGTCTCATAGTTTTATAGATTTTTCTGTAGATGGAACACAAAACTGTACGCCTTGTACTGTGGTAAAGCCTTCGTTGTACTTTAGGGAACGTAGGGAACCTTATTCGTAATGGTAATGGGGACCTCCAAGTGAATTCAAGATGTTTTACGTCATAAGATGTTGAGAGTGAAAGTTACCTAATGTTTTTTAATGATTTCGTGATGGTAAAATAAAAGCCGTTAAAATATTACCGGATAAGTTAGGACTACAGCCAAATGTTAGGACTGGAGAACTCACTGCAAATAATATTCAATGTTGGCGAATAAAGAAGAGGAAATTCAGACTCAAATATTTTTATTAGTAGTTTCGAATGTTCGTTGATTAAACCAACAGCACTGTCTACGTATGCGTGGGTTAGTTGGTGTGATACTCCTCTTCTTCCTCCTCTACAAAAGTAGTTAGACCCAATCATCCGATGGAGAACTTCAGTGGACACACAATCATTTAAACATTCAACTACAAAAGTAATGAAGTACTTTCAGAATTTGATTTGATGCATTGTTTTCTTGAACTATGATGCCAGTGCACGGGGAACTATTAAGAGTATTTTATGAGTTGAGTTCAACAAGGAATTGTGCTCACTCTTAAAAATTGGTATTGTAGATATGATACAATACCACATCTACAGATTTATACACTTCATCCATTGTGAAGTCAGGTCAGGGCAGGATTTGTTTAGCATTGAACTCTGTGAAAAATCGAGCCTATTACGAAAGTGTCTCAAACTGTTGTAGATACATGTTAAAAATGCATATTTATTAAAGTTCACTTCTCTATGTGACTAGAAAGTAAGAACAGACAATTTCTTATTGAACAGTACTCATAGAAAAATAAAATACGTTATTTATAAATATGTGGGTAGACCTACTTAAATGAACCAAAGGTCGGTTTTGCTGTTTATTTAGAATTTATAAGATATGGAGTACAGGGTATAGAATATAAAAAACGCAATTTTTTTCAGAGGTCTCAGAAACATGTGGTCAAGTGTGGTGAAGATGTACTATGAACAAATGTCAGATTCTTCTGGTTATACAACCTCACTCTAATGTAATGCAATTTTCTGTATTAATACATAGTTCATTTTCCAGAAAGATATATAAAAGACGTTGTAATTATTAGGGGGAAAAGATAGGATGGGAGCTTTGTTCTTTGCTTTTAAATATGAAGACATACTTAATGTAGAATTCAAAATTATTGTTAACTGTTTGCAAATCATGATAGAACTTCTACGCTGGAATGCATACATTACAATATATACTGCAGTATGTTGTTCATGTAGAACGTAGATTAGGATCTTGTGTTTCCAGAGGTTAAACAGAAGCACTCGGAGTACTATGAAGATTATAAATAAAACACTGGATAAACCCTTACACTTGACAGGTGAATTTCGAAATGACACCTTGAATTCAGGCAGAAGTTCTCTTTAAACTGAGTAAGACTAGTTGTCCAATGTACTGTATGAACTCATAAGTTTTAAACTTCTAATATTCATGCAAGTTCAGCTTACCGAAGAATGATGCTAAACCTAGAGGTTGAGTAAAGCTTACATCTCATATTCAAACGTGTTATATGGCGTCACGGAAACATTCATTACCTAAAAGGCTTCTATCAACCCAAGGCCAGAGAAATAGCACGATAGATTCTTTAAACAAAAGCTGGAGAGACCCAGCCGTTACAACATAATGATTTCGGTTGTGAGGAAGTGGAGTGGTTTGAGCCGAGATCACATTTACCATCATTAAAGGACTGTTCCTCTGTCCCAACAAACAAATGTTAGGATAATTTTCCACTTCTTTTCGCGAAAGCTATGCTCCATACTGTCCCATCCCGGAGACGGGTAAATTTAATTAACCGTCAGAGCAGTTGAATCCTGAAAATGTTACAGCTATTTCCTGTCGTACGTTTGTCTTGCATGAACAAGATGTATAGTAACTATGGTGCTGATTTCCTGTGTAGTAAGAGATGCTAACTTCTCACAAACATTAATGGTGCCTTCAGTATACAAAAGCTCGAATCATGAGTCTTTGCTCAGGTACGCTTGCAGTAACAGCTGGTTACGTAAATTTTTCACGTGACGGCAGCCAGAAGCTTTCAAGTAGTATAGTGGCTTACATTCATCCTGTAATTGAATCCCCCAGTCCATCATTTTGATAGGTTTAACCATGTTAGCTCAAATGCTGGACATTGTAAAGTAGTGGGACATTTCCCACTTTATTTAGCTCGTACAAACAGTAGAAAAAATAAAAGAGGGAAGTATCAGTTAAGTTAATAATATGTTCAAGGTTCATCCTAGAGCAAGGATTTCCGCTTTCTTTACATGATTCATATGCATAGTTCTCATATATATTATTGTGTATTTGATGAAAAAGTGGTAAGTATATTTCTGTGCATTAATTTGTGTGAATTTGCATTTTAGAATAATTCTAATGCTAATAACAGTCTGCATGTATAGTATATATGTGTGTGTGATTGTTGTTAATTAACTTCTATTAACATTGCCAGGTGAAAACTCAACCTGACGCCAAGACGCAGCGCTTGGAAAAGACACGAGATGCATCTCTGGACAGAGCGGCAGAGAACGAAATTAACAATCTCCTCCTAGACGTGAAAAGTTTAACTCTCGAAATCGAGAAACTAAATGTGAAGTCCAGCATAAATGATCTTCCGCAAATTCATAGTGAACTATCACAATTAACAAATACGCTATCGCATAAACTCTCTCTAGATGAAATTCCTATAACGCTAGAGAAACTCAAAGGACTGAAAATTAAAGTTCAAGATTTGTTACGTAATGTTGTTGGTAAGGGTGAAAAAATTGTTCAACCAAGTGAGAAACCTACGAAGAATGTTAGTAGCAAAGATGCTAGTAAGGAAACAGTTAGTAAAGAAAGTGTAACAGTGTCCCCAGTAAGAACTGATTCTTCTGTGAACCGCGAAACTACACCTACACCAGAACCTAGTAAACTAGATAAAACTAATACTGTGCCTTCAAGTCATATAGCTCAAGAAAAGAAACTTACAAGTGAAACTCATACTGAGAAAGTGAATCCAAAAAGCACTACCGACATTCCGAAAGTTGTTTCTGATGTCAAGAAGCCCTCCATGTCAGCAGAAGAAAAACCTTCAAAATATCCTGACCAAGCAACTTTGAAAGAGACTGAGAAACAGCAACAAACCACAGTAAAACCGGAGGCAAAGACGCAATCACCGAAGGTAACCGAAAAGATAGGAGACTCAAAGCCCGTAAAGCCTGACAGTGTGAAGCCGTCTGAATCCCCGTCGAAATTGAAGGAATCTCAAGAAATGAAAGAACCTAGAATAAAATCTGAACCGGATTCAGCTACGAAGCCGAAAGAACCTCAACGTCCGCCAGTTATGGTTAATGAACAGATAACACCAAAACCTGTTACAGAGGCGCCCGTGAAACAAAAAGAATCTCAAGAGAAGACTACATCAAAACAAGAAAGATCCAAGCAGTATGGAGCAGAATCGAAGGAACCACAGAAGATACCAAGTCCTAGCAAGACAGAGGAATCGGCGTCACGCGTAGATGCCATTCCTAAGTCAAAAGAACCAAAAGTGGATACCAGTAAATTTCAGAAAACAGGTGAATCAAAACGCGCTCCTTCCCAGCCATCATCAGTTGGATCGGAAGTAAAAAGTGCTTCTAAGATGAATGAGGCAGAATCGGTTCCGAAAGAAAAACAAGCACATTCCCAAGCTATACGCAAGGAAGCTAAACCGCCTACAGAATCACCTCCGAAATTTGAGGGACCAAAGACCCCAACGAATCAAAAGAATAAAGAAAGTGTACCTTCAGAGGAAAAGATCCAAGACAAATGTGGTGCAGGATCAAGTGAAAGGCGTGAAGAACAGAAACCGAAAGAAACCTTTGAAAAAACCCAGACAAGACCGGTAGAACAGTCAGTAAAAATGCAGTCGGACAAATTGAAATCTGAAGCGAAGATTGAAACAAAAGCTAAAGAATCAGATTCTAGTGTGCGACAAAACCAAAAAGTGCCTCAAAAAGATGAACCAGTTCCCATTCCAGCTTCTAGAACAGCGAAGGAACCAGAAATAGCACCTTCTTCAGAACATGCTACTGATACACTTAGAAAAGAAGCTCGACATGCTTCACTAGAGCAGAGAGAAACAATAAAACCGAATAGTGAGACAAAGAAAGTACAACCTGCTGAAAGCTCAATTAAGGATGAACGGAAGGTGGGTGATCGTACACAAGTCCGAAATAAGAGATCGATACAAGAAGAGCCGAAAGAGTCCATTCAAACGAAACCATCCGTCCAATCTACAGACTCAGGTAGTGCAAATGTTAAAGTGCCTAGTAGTGCAGTGAAGAGTTCAAACGTTAAAGAATCAGCTAAAGCTCAACGAACAGGTACGCAAGGGAAACCGACAGAAAACTCTCAGGGACAAATTAAGAAAGAAACAAGTGCCACAGTTCCTACTGAAAAATCATCATCTTCAAAGAATGACAATAAGATAAATACAGTACCATCAGGTGGATCAGCAAGAAAGGTAAGTCTTTTCGTATCTGTATTTATTTCTTTTTTCATGCAAGTGATGTTCACGTATAAGTTCAGGTGTGAAACAAACTACACGTTACGACATTTAGTTCTTGAGCTTCTACACGCAAAAGGAAAGATCGTGTGAAGGTATAGTTCATTTTCACAGTTTTACCGTAATATATTTGTTAAATAGATAGTACTAACTATCTGACACCAATTTTTGAATTGATGTAGTATGTCAAGATATTCAGTAATGACCTCAGTTTTTTCTTAGAGCATGTGTGTGTGTGTGGTTTTTTTTACGTTTTACTGTGTAAAACATTCGTACCTGTTAACTGTTTTTAATTTTTGCGTTCACTTACATCGTTTTAATTCCCTTGATTTGACTAGTTCCACCTATTCATTTTTATTTATTTAGAACTGTAATTTGCAAATATGCTGGTTTTGTACGAATTCGTCATATGAAGAAAACTACCCTGTTCTATTACGCAAACAGACTTCTTGATAAGGATAAAATATCTGTCCTGTATTAACGCGCCAATTTAATAAAAAAAAATAAGGATAATGTAAATATATAAATTAATATCAGACAATTT
>JAGDQP010063464.1:0-11720 GCA_022664845.1 Lepisma saccharinum
AATGCGATATTGAGTATTGTTAATATTCGTACAGTAGGCCTTATAGTACAGTAATATTGTACTTCTTTGCAGTTATGATGTAGGAAATTTTAAGTTCTAGAAGTTTTCTTTACGAGCACAACTCCACCTATCGTCAGCCACCAAACGTGGTGTGGTAGGTAAGGCATCCAGCTGCCAATTTACCGACCTGTGTTCAAGTTTCCATCGGTACTGTCGTATTTCTTCTTCACTGGTGCCAATCAAATTCGTTCGAACAAACTTTTGTCTAAAACAAACAAAACTTTGTTTACGGTCTATTGGAACTTTTTTTTTTCGTTAACCACAAACAAGGATTTTTCTCTGTGTGACAGTTCTGGAGAGATGAATTGTTAACGTTGAGAACCAGTTTTGGAGCCAAACTATCGTAGTGAATCCCAGAGGGAGATTATAATGAGTTAAGTGGGAGAAGCAGGTGTCATGTAGATTTATTTGATTGAGCTATTAACACCTTAAAAGAGCGCCTAAGTTTTCAAGCGCGTGACCTACAGTTTTTGGTAAAGTTGGCTTCGAACCACTCCGATCAAGAGATCTCGCAGCGAATTGAACCCATGATCACGCGCATAGAAAGCGAGCGTACCACCCCGAGATCATTATAACTTTGTCTCAGAGTACAAGGAAAGCTATAATCCTGAAGAGACAGAAAACTGTCTAAATTCCGACGAATTAAACTTGTAATGACACATGTCTTTGTTTGAATTCTATTTATTTTATTTATTAATTAATTTACTTCTATCATTTACAACACCTTGTGCAATGTATTGCCTCTTATGCTCTACCCCTGTCTTAAATGTGAGGAGTCACAACTGTCAACGGTTACCATTTTGGATGACCAGAATTTTGAAGGAAACCACCCTGAACCTCTGATATAGAAACAATTTCACATTTATTTGATAAGTATACGAAAAAAATCTGGTAAAACCTCAGTCTCTCGACTTTCCACGACATGATTTTTAAATATACTGATAAACACCGATTAACCATTATCAGTGTTCAATGCGGAAGTGAATAAAAATTACTGGAAAACTTCTTCTTTTTTTTTTTCTTTACCAGAAATTTAATGAGTTATACTGCATCGAATTGAATTGGCTTTATTTATGCTCTTTAGGAATCTATGGTTCAAGCCAGTTATAGCTTATTGCTGTAATATTGGAATGAGGAGTATGGAATGTATACAGGGCGTATCTCAATTGATGCCAAACGTTTTGGGGGCGTATTCTTATCTACCAAACAAAAAACGTTAATTTAATTTTAGATCAAAATTCGCTTCGTTCATGAGATATAACTTCAAGCCGAATGCCGACTTATTACGGTGTGGTCCTGATTGCCACTCGTGCTGACTGCCGAAAAACAGATTTTGCTGCTGATTGCCACGATTATTTTATTACGAATAGATAGGACCTCACTGGCGTGCTGACTGCCACGAACCTGAATCAAATAGCATTTAGGAAGTGGGGGAAGGGTGGAGAAGAGAACTTTTACATGCACATGTGTAAAATAGAATTACAGTAAAACTTATGTAATAGTAAAAAAATACACTAAAGTACATCGAAACTCAAAGTACACAAAAGAATCCCGTTTTCGAGAATTCTTGCACCAATGCATCACCAGTGTTTCAAGCAAGTTACACAGTTGCTTGAAGTTTAACGACGACATAGAGACTTAACATGACCGGGCGGCCAGATGAAACTCGAAGTTAGAAGGCATTTTCGCAGGTCGCCATGGATTCGCAAATCTTCAAGAATTACGTGTATCGTGTCGTCAACTTTTCTGTAGACTGGATTCCTCTTCTTCTGTGGAACTTGTACCTCAAGTTTCCTGGAAGTAAGAAAATTTGACTTTGCGCCTTCCTTAAGGCTCTTCACTAGTGTAAAAACATGCGGGGTGTTCTTGGAAATTGCATTGTTTAACCGGTGATGCCAACCTTCCACACCGTTATTTGTGCGGTGCTTCTGCCCGCTGCAGTTCAAGTTTTGACGGGCATGTTAGGGTTCTCGAGCCATTGTTGCGTGAAATAATTGTTAAAGGCTTAAACTTTTTCTCTACGTGGACACTGCTCCATGATAAGCAACCAGCCATAATCAAAACAGTCACTGGATATAAGTGCTAGTGATGCAAACATATACGGATGTGTTGGCACATTTCTTCATTATGCAGGTAGTCATTCACTAAGCCTAAAAATTCTGCACTTTCCGAAAAATGCTTTGGTTGAAGTGAAAGTTACAACCAGATACCTCGGAATTCGGAAATACAGAATTTGATGCATTCAGAGCTGCACTTTCAAAGCCCACTTTAAGCACACTGGGAACGTGCTATTCAGACCAAGTTCTTACAAATGTAAACAGGTCTCTATATGTACTTTCAGTTTTGTCAGGAAGCAATGGGTACAAAATTGGTACGATCGATGTACTCTCACATGAACTCCCTATGTCTGCATGAACTATGTACAGTTGTTAACAGCGGACTTTTAAATCTTTTCGTTATAGATATACTTCCAGTTTACATAAGTTTTACTGTAATTCTATTCTACACATGCAGATGTGAAAGTAAGTACCCCTCTTTACACCTCTCCCTTTTCTGAAATGCTGTTTAATTCAGGTTCGTGGCAGTCAGCACGCCAGTGAGATCACATCTATTCGTGAAAAAAAAATAAAAAAAATAGTGGCAATCAGCACCTAAAACTGGTTGTGGCAGTCAGCACCCGTGGCAATCAGCACCAATCCACTTATTACAATGATAAATAAAACAAATATTTCTGGAAATTAAAAACTATATATTAAATTAAGTACATTCGGCTTAGTAAAGATAAACAATATATGAAGCACAGAATGTAATGTCGCAAATTGTGGATGATGTGGAATATTTTAAATGTTTATTTTTATCATCTCATTTAGTATATTTATCCACAGATTGCAACACTGCATTGTGCACTTCACATGTGGTGTTTATAATTACTAGAGGAAACAAAAGATGTAATAAATCTGCTTAGAGCCATTTGAAGACATACAATGTTATACCAGATTGGCAACACTGTTAAACGCAATGTAATTACATTTTGGCTTCTAATATCTACCCTGTTGATACAAATCAACTTTGAAGAAATTATTTTTATTTTAATTTATCATTTCTTATTTAGCAACAAATACTATTTTTCTTTTGTTGTTACTATTGTAATAAGTTGATTTTGAACTCTTAAGTTGAGCACATTTGTTTTGAAAACGAAGTGAATTTTTCCTCAACGATTAAGTTAACCTTATTTCTTGTTTGGTCGGTAAGAATACGCTTCTAAAATATTTGGTACTAATTTACAATACATCCTGGGGATATATTATAAATCATCACCATTATTGTTCTACCCAATAGATTGCAGGTCCTTCAAAGTAGATTTAGCCCTTTTCGTTCCTTCTGGTCTTGCGCTTTCCATTTTCTACACATCCTTAATACTGTTTAAGAATTGTACCGCCATCTTAATTTTCCTCGCTTCCATTCAACAATTGAGTTAATTAAATACTTCAATATACGATTTTCTGCATTGAAAAATTGAGTCTTCCGGGTCTATTTAATTTAGCTTATATTTATCTTATATTTAAGGATCAAACAGGCAGCTATGGCCTAAGCCTGCCAGATATCTCAGGGATATCCCTCGACGAGCATTCGATCCGGAGGAGGGAAGAGAAAAATAGATTATGGCTTTAGGTCCATTGTGGCATTCTCCTGGTGAAACATGAGGGAAAGAATTCCAGGTTAAGCCTACAGGAGGACTTAAACTTGTGAGTCTCACCAATACTGTAGCAAAGTCTGTACTGGAGGTCGCCGACTGTTTAAACACTATAGAAAGGACACTTAAGTTCATATGCTATTCATGGTTGAAATTGTGACTGAGATTTTGCATCGTTTTCAGTTAATACTATAAGGCGAATGTCGATATGGTACCTAGAGCAGAGGCCCTGTCCACTTTCATCTCCACACTTTCTGCCGAAATATGTTCTTGTCGAAGGACATCATCCCTCAAATTATAAAGGATATAGATGTAGGTGGCAGTACAAATAAATCTACGTAAACAATTTCATTTTCATTATTACATTACACATTAAAACAGCAATATACTGTTGTGTAAACCCAAGCACAATGAAAGATGATTGAAATCTACAGTGAAAATAATTCATGCTGCCCACCAGCTACTGTGCGTTGTATTACAACATTAGAAAATAAAGGAATTCCTTAACTCGATTCATTCCTATGACTAATTTACTTCTCTGCGTAATACATTCTAAAAATCTTTTATTCCTTTTCTTTTTGTCTTTTCTAAACGTTTGTGTAACCCACAGAACACATTTACTTCACTGAAACGTTTTTCTAATTCCTGGAAAAAATTAGTCGAGCAAGCGAGCGAGAGAATGGGTAGAGGGGAAATTTTCTGAATCACACACACAAACACGCGATCAGAAATAATAGGATACATATATGTAGGAGGAATTGGACTATTACAAGCGTGCAAATAAAAATTACCCCTCTCCCTCCTCCACATCTTGTACATCTTGAATGCACTCTGTGAATAAGTGTGACACACATTTTTCTTATCTTACGTGATCCAATGATGTGTTATGTAATGCTCCCGGAAATCCTGGATAACAATGCTTCGAAATCACTTCTCGTGTTTTTTTTACTGACCAGCGTTGCAAATCGATACCGTATACGTTGGAACAAACAGATATATACACACTCATGTAAAGTGTTACTATAAAATTTCTTTCTCAGAACTTTTTCAAAAAGAGAATTACAACTTCCGAAATCAGATTCAACAACGTTAAAGGCTGTTCGTCTCTTGAATTGCTTCTCTCATCGGAAGATGCCAATTCCAAGCTGTTGTTTCCTTTGTGTTCTTCAGAGTTTTACTGTAACACTGATCTCTGCTTGCTTTCTTTCCTTTGCAGACTTACGTAACAATCCATTTGAAAGTACTTACAAGGATGGTACTTATGTGACTGTGTACATATGTGTATTTGTGTATGTGCCCACAATACAAGTTTATATAATGATGAAATACAAATGCAATTAGAAGTCATTTAAAAGGAAACTTGTGTTATTTTATTGGAGTTGGAAGTTTTCCATTTTTTAATTAGAACCAATACGCAGTGCATTAACCGGTGATTCAGCAGTACAACAAAAAATCCATACCCAATAATTCTTTACGTAATGAATCATAAACAAAAGCTCTTGCTTTAAGGCAAGAAAGGATTAGTACTTATAAGGCCACTGTTTGGTCCTCACAAGATGGTAAAAATAAAATGTGTTTCCAGTAAAGTACTAAAACGTAAATTACGTAAAGCATTGTGAAAGATTTTCATTGTATTCTAAAGCTCCTGATAAAAAAATGAATTTTGTGAACAGTTTTTAAAATGAAATTTATGTATATGTTGACATTATATGCGAATTTTGAACAGATTATATTACAACAACATTTTCACTTTAGATTTACCGTTCACCAAGGTATTTTCCACTTTGTTCTTATTGCATATTCTCTTTCTTGTCCATGTTGTTCCAGCATATCATCTCCCATCTTTCTCTTGCCTTCCTTTCTTGATCTCTCCATCTATTGGTTTTCATTGTGTGATTAGTTTTGTAAATTTTCCTTTATTACAATTTGCTGTGTCCCACCCATCTCTAATTTAATGTTTTAATATGCTAAAAAAATATCCTTGATGTAAAATATAATGTAATTGTTCCTAATTTCGACAGCGTTTCTAATTCCAACAGCCTCATCATGAATCATGAATTGTGATTGTGGTCAGCAGATGGTCTCACGTGAAAGCAATATTCGGAGAGAAGTATGTATAATGAGAGTTGACCTGGTATCTATATTGGTTCTGCTCTTAAAAGGGATAATCTGATCTTACCACTGGAAAGTTTGGTTTTCGGTAAACGTACTTTTAATAGATATCTAGGCTCTAGACAACAAACGACAATACATGTTATGTATCGTTCGAAACCTTTTAGTACCATAACGTGAAGTCTTTCTAGAGTGTCTGCTGAATCATCCGTAAGTGCAGGAAAAGTTCATGCCCGTTTCGCCTTAGGTCCTCAATGCATATTCTGACAGATACACGATAATGTCGCTATCTTAAGGCGAAACGGGAATTCCCGTTTCGCTTCATACTGTTTTACTACTTCCGCTATCACTGTTCTCAATAAGGGAAAATTCCGGTCAATAAAGGAAAATTTATGAAAACGAAACTTATACGAACATGCAGTTTATTACACGCTTTTTATTAACTTACTCTGTAATCATGTTTCATCTCTGGTACAAATCTTGCAACGTTAATTTAACTCATTTCCCGACGTCATACAATGATGTAATTTTGCACAGCCACGTAAGTCGGGTGATAATATGACATTCCATTGTAACTTTCATGCATTTCTATATATGTATATATTTTTAAAACATAGACCCTATTTTAACATTTTGTTATTACAGACTTCTTTATCCTAAAATAAATACTAGCCTGCACCACGGCTGGGTTTGGCTGGTTGCAGAACACTTTAGGATTTGGACCACAAAATAGTAGCTCGAGAAAAAAGTATGAACACCGAAATGACCCGAAAAGAATAATAAGTAAAATAAATTAAAAAAGTAAAAAATAATAAATTTATGAATCGGAAAATAAAAGCGTGGATACTCTTAGATATTATGATTTTATGATAAGGTTAGTAAGAGTACCCACACTTTTTTTTTCCCGATTCATAAATTTATTATTTTTTTCTTTACTTTTTAGTCCATTTTTCTTTGTTTAAAAAGCGTGTTTTTAAAAATCCTTTTTTAATTTTTTTTTTTAGTCCGAAGAATCCTAGTGCTCTAGGTGAATACAATGTAATATTGCATCAACGTAGGGCAGGTATCACTACGCAAAATGCATCGTCCTTTCTTCTGTCACAATTTAAACATACAAGGTAACCAAAAACGTTCTTGCCGTTTTTGACGTCCCATTAATCATGAACTTACAGAGAGGAAATGAAATGACGCACGTGCCTGCCAAACGATCGGGAGTTAGTCTTACCATCGACCTTCACTAATACAGTCACTATGCTCACACACAGCACTCATAGCTCGTCCAGTGCAAAGGAGAAATGGAGGTATCGAAGAAGCTTGTTCGCGTGTGTTTTGTTGTATGACTTTAAAGTTGGTCTGTCAGCTGTCGCATATGCCAGAAATTTGTGAGAATGCCGTGAAGGAACACACCGCCAGGCATTGGTTCCAGAAATTCTGTTCGGGAGATGTGAGCCTTGCTGATGAACCTCGCAGTGCAGGACCACATGCGTTGGATGACGAGGTCCTGAAAGCAGCCATTGAGGAGGATAGTGGTCTAACGTGTGATGAACTTTCAGAAAGGTTCCATGTTCCCGCTGAAACAGCCAGACTGCACCTGTATGGGATAGGGAAGTCATACAGGTTAAGCAAGTGGGTACCCCACACATTGTCGGCAGCCAACAAGGGACAACGGGTGACAGCCTGTTTGTCCTTGTTCACTCGGCACCTGAACACACCCATATTTGATCGTTTGCTCACTGGTGACGAAAAGTGGGTCCTCTATGACACTTCCAAGTGTACCAGATATTGGTTGTCGCCACGTGACGCTGTTCCTCACACATCAAGACCACCTCTGCACCCACAAAAGGTGTTCTAAGTATGGTGGACTTGTCGTCAAGTGGTGCATTTCGAGCTCCTTTCACCCGTTCAGACCATCAGACCTCTACTTACAGCAACTGCAAAAGTGGAGCACCGTGCATTACGGCAGAAGGAGCTGGCATTTGCGAATCGCAAGGGTGTGCTGTTCCTCAAAGACAATGCCAAGCTACATGTGGCAAAGAGGACCCGGGAGACCCTTCAGCAACTTGGCTGGGAGACACTGTGCCATGCACCAAATTCACCGGACCTTGCGCCAACACATTACCACCTATTCAATTCCCTCGACAAGCACCTCCGTGGGAGATCTTCCAAGCAGCGCCTCCGTGGCTGCCAATGAGGGAGACCTGCAGAAGGCACTCACAGACTTCTTTTCCTCGAAGACCGCCGACTTTTATCACCAGGATATTGTGCAGCTGCAGGAACGTTGGCAAAAGATGTTGGATGCTAATGGAGCTTACTTCGAAACCTAAAGGTAGGTGCCGCGTCTACTCTTTGTTTATCACTGCAAAAACATTTTTGGTTACCTTGTATTATTAACCATTTCTCTTTGTGTAAAATGTTGGAAATTACATTTCTTCTCGGTTCACTTTCATTTAATTTAATCAACACTTAATGTTATACATTTTCACATTATTGACTGTATTTTTTCTTTGATGCCATAACTAAGGCCCTTGCGTGTCAGAAATAGGACCATAGTTTCCAAATTTCGACATTCTTTTCGGCTTTCGGGTCTCGGTCAGTTACCCTGAAACCGTTGCAGTTATTGGCATAAACATTTTTTCATGAACTGGTAAAGTCACCTGTTCTGAGCAAAATTAGAGATCCTTCCACTCAGTTAGAACGAAATTATAAATTATGAAAGCTTAGCCTGTCGTAATTAGGTGAAGTTACGTTTTTTATTTGTACCAAAATGCCTCTTCGTTAATAAGTTTAACGAATCAAGATGTGTTCTCAAAGAGTATATAAAAACATTCTTTAGCTTACTGCCAGGGTACAACAACATGAAATTGCTGAAATTAAATATTTTTTATGCGCAGTGAACTGTAGGTATTGCAGAAGATGATTACAAAGAAGGAACTATGTAGCAACAGCATCAATTTTAGGATCACAGCTATCGATTTACATTCCTTTTACCAACTGGGCACTACTTGAGCTAATACGGTTTTTTCCCGTTTGAAAAAGAATTTTTGGCTATCATTTTCGTTCGGTGCAACCAAAACGTGGTCTTTTTACTCGAAGGAATGATAACTGTATGTAACGGAACCATCCACTCGCGAGGTGGATTATTTGACTAGAGACGAAGAAGATAAAGAAAGAAAGGAAAGAAAACAAGAGAGAAGGAGAGAGAAACGAAGCTGGAAGTATTGTTTTCGTACTAGACCTCCCACGTTTACTGATGACGATACCTCCCTCCCATTAAGAAAAATCATTTCACAGGATTGCTATATGAAATAATTTTTGAATGATACAACTCTCTCTCTCTCTTTTTGTTAATTTACATATGAACACAAAAGATCTTGATATGTTATGTTAAATAATTACACTACTCGCAAATCAAGGTGTTCCTTAATCATATCTACCTGCACCAAAACTTTCCTCCTAATTTGCAAACTCATTTTCCGGGTTACTTTACCTTGAAAAATTGATGCTGTACGCAAAGAAACAGAAGTATTCTCACCAAGGATGAGGAGACTATAAATTTTAGAGCGCTGTTGGTGGTCTTACTCCTGTAGTTTGTTAATTACGTTTTGTTTCCTTTAATAATCTTCAATATGATGTGTTTTGTTTTCTTCTTGTGTCCCTTAAAAACTCCTCTTTCCCCCCTTATGAAGAATAAATACCTTGTAGGACGACTTTAAAGTAAGGTCAGAAAAAATAGTAGAAGGAAAAACATTACAGGAATGTTACATGACCATCGAGAGTACTTAAGTGAACAGGAGAAATCATTTATGAAGATTGGAAAATCATAAATATTTTTTTTTCAGTAGCTTGAAGGTACACTATTAGAGGAAAACATGGTAGCAATCATCTTATATTATAATAAATATATTCTTGTATGTCCTTTAAAAAAAATTCGGAAACTTTAGACTGGAATTCAGGAAGAAAGTAAGTACTATGAGTTAATGGTCTTGAAAAAATAGATCTGAAACTCTCAAAAGCTGCACTGAATCACTTACTTGCTTCATTGAATCAAAATTAGTTCGATTCTCGCCAATTTTTTGTGATAAGGTTTAGATGGTAGCTACTTGTCGCACGTAAGTATTGAATGATTAAAGCTATTACTTCCGCAATGTTCATGACGATGATTGGTGTTCTGTCGAGAAGTACGTTTATTTTCGGAAGGTCCTTGGGCAAGAGTAAACCGATTGTTGTTTCCTCCTGCCTTCCATAGGGTGATTTTGAAATCTATAGTTTATACTGGGTTATAAACTACACTATCTTCCCACCAGGATTCGAACCCAGCAACCTTGATTACGGAGTGACAAACAGAACCTTTCATCAACCAGAGACACATCAAAGTTGAAGAGTGCTGAAGGTGGAAATCGAAGCTTTCTTGACATCGTAGGTCGGAGACATATGTGGAGGATTTTTGAGTTAGGAAAACCAAAAAGATATGTTTGAAAACCTTTTATTTTCAAGGAAAAATAAATGAAAACTGATGCATTCCTCTATGTTACACTTTCACGTTCATAGCACGATTTTGAGGCACTTCAATAACTAATGAGAATGAGATTGACATACATTTTCGAGTGTGCATTGATGCGATTCAGAGATTATATTGGGTGTTTCTAATTATGAGAACTAACTTCAGGATATGATCACGCGCACCGAAAGAAGAAACCAGTCATTTTCCACACGGTTAAAAATCTTATATTGACATCAGGTTGAAAGTGTTGCCAACCTGGTAAAAACGATTCTTTTTCAAAAGACGTTATGTCAGTTCGTTGGATAGTTTGTATTCTCTAGGTATAATAAACGTCACATGTAAAACACGGAATGCAGTGTTGTAAAGAGCGAATAATAAGGTAGGGGGGCCGAATATGACCCACCTTAACTTTAGTAAAGTTTTTCACTACGGGAAAGTATTTATTCGTGCGAATCGACTAAACCATCAAGTTGGGAGACTATTCGCTCAAATGAAAAACAAAAATTTGCTTCCTAGAATTGACGTATAACAATGTAATAAATCGAAAACTAAAATGTTAGCAGTAGGCCATATTAGGAACATGGTGTTCCCAATGTGGACCGCTATAGAAAACAGGAGCGTATGGCAAAAATGATTTGTAACCTTTCTGTATTACTCATATATGCTACATACTGACAGATATACATATCAAGCATAAATAATTTATATAACATTAAAAGAAACAAGAAATTGTATTGATACAAAATGCCAAAATTTGTGAAAAACAAGTGAACATACATGAAGGCAAAATATGAATAAATAAGAAAAAGTGTAACAGAAACGAAGAAGTTTAGAACGCCACGTCTCACATGAGGGACAAATAAATGGTCCGTGATCTTTAGCGGTGATTCCAACACACTCTTCATGAACGTATTTGCGCTAAGACACGCAAAAAGCATGTCTGCAATCCTGTATTCCTGACAAAGGTAACAAAACCAAGATTCGCAAGACTTGGAGCAACTCAGTGTCGGTTCTTCAGGACTATTAGAAGCAGTTGCAGAAATTCTGATCGTTTAAAACGTGATGACACTTGCTTTGTTTTGGTTTTAATCTTCTTATTCTTTGTATTGGAATAGATAGCTTCCTTATTACCTGGCATTATCTTCGTTTTAATTACTACATATTATGTTGATGAGTGTTCAGTACAAACAATTGAAATACCAAACGCTTTCATTTTAAACAGTTATGCATTTTGCCCAATATGACGGTGGGCCCTATTGCGCGCTATTGACCTCTTTGCTTTTTCTGGCGCCTGCTAGTTACACAATGCAATGCATTGCGTCACACACATTTTATGATCACGTATGCTCGCAT